>JABUQX010120578.1:22500-24514 GCA_015478945.1 Trachelipus rathkii | reverse complement strand
TCAACAAAAAGAACTATTGGACAAATTTAAATTCAACAGGCTAAAAAGTATAATTTAGCTTTGCTCAATGCTGGTGATTATTTACTTTTCCGAGTAGTTCATTTTATTTAATTCCAATTCACAAATAAACTACAATTAGAAAGATAAATATTGAAAATAAGAGAAAAGTGGAAAAAAATCTTTAATAACTTACTTCACATTTTCCTTGATATCAACATGAAATTCTGAACCATTTGATGGACGTCTCTGCCACTAGTCTAAGCTTCCTTCTTTAATAATATTTTGAGCTTGTTTTGTTAATTCTTCCCCTGTCAACTGCAGACCAAGGACTGGAAACTCTGCTTTGACCTAAAGGATTGGTGAAATCATCTGCAAATAATGCAAATATTAACTTGTGAACAGCAGATATATTTATATTTCAAACTTTAAAATCATCTTTGTCTCTATTTAAATAAAAAAGTTATTCTTTTATATTTTTTTTAAATATTTAGTCTTCTTTAATAAAAAAAACAGGGTGTTACAATTTCGGTGACAAAACTTCATGTAGAATAAATGAACAGAGATCACCAAGCTAACTTTTCATCAATGGAACAGAATAATAAAAAAAAAACTAAAAGTTACTAGAAACTCTCTAAAGAATGAATCCCACCACGGTAGTATTCTTTAAAACCCATAAACAATGATGACAAATTTTTTTTAACAATCAGCTGGTTACAACTTCGCTACTAATATCTACATAGAGAGTTATGACAGAGGTGGTGGAGATTCTGAGATTTACGATTTCGCCTAATTTCAAATCTTTGGCATACCAAATTACATGCTGCTGGATCTCCTTCCACTTTTACAATTGATTTATACAAATGTCCAGACTAATCAACTTCTTGTTTCACGTTAACAAAGGAGTTGGAAGGATGGTTATGGTAACAATCAAACATTTCCTGCTTTGATTGTGATGAGAATATGCTCAGTGTCCGTTAGGGGATTTGTGAAGGTAGTTTTAAATAAAGCTAAATCTTTATTCAAAATTTTCGATGGGGCAATGATTCAATTCTAGGAAACTTACATTTATGTAATGTAAGATGTAAATCTTAAAAATTTAAACTATGTAATTAAATTTAAATGTAATTTAAACTCTTATACTATTAGACTCTTTTTTCTGGTTTAGAATTAAACACCTTTTCATTTTGTGAGGCAGTGTCTTCGTCCAACTATGCAAATAGTTATCCCCTTGTTATAACCATCATAATAAGCAAAGTTAACATTTTAATTAATTTACTTCAAAACTTAAAGTTCATGCCAAAAAAAAAAAAAAAAGAGAGAGAGAGAGATGCAATAAACCACCGATGATCCCAGAGAGGACTGATGTGAAACTGAGTTAGGGGAAAACTCTTTTCTGAGTGGAGCAGGAGAAAAAACAATTTTTTATTTATTAAATAAAGAGATCCAGAGTCAATGTCAGCAAAAAAAAAAAATTACCACCTTGGAAGCCCAGATCTCAAAGAAGAAGTCCAATAAATTATAATTATAAAAGAAAATAAATTCAAATAATAGACCATATCAGCAACAGTATTTTTCAACATCTCTTTCCACACGGCGGTTAAACTATTTATCACCCAAAAACATTATAATGTTACTTTATCACATAAACTGCAGACTTGACCTTTAAGCCAATTTCAGTGGTTTAAATGCAATCAACAGTTCCGAAAAAGATAAACACAAGACACCGAATTAAGAACACGATTTTATTTCCCTTTGACTATATATCTTTAATACATTAATAATAAAAGAGTATTTTTATACATTGATTTTTAGTAAAACCTTTAAAATAAAATGTGATGGAAAGCAATGCCGTTTTCACTTCTCTGGAACTTTTGCAATATTAATATATATATATATATATATATATATATATATATATATATATATATATATATATATATATATATATATAGTATATATATATATTAGAATATATATATATATATATATATATATATATATATATATATATATA
>JABUQX010120578.1:0-15000 GCA_015478945.1 Trachelipus rathkii | reverse complement strand
TACTTTTTCTTATTTTAGGTTTTTGAATACAGTTTAGGAACTGTATTTTTTGGACTATTTTTTATGGATGTTTTTGGATAGGATGTAATAAAAGCCTCTCTGGAATTGTGCGTTTATTCAACAACCTTCAACGGGTCTTAGAGAGAGAACTCTCTCTTTGACCAGACTGTCTTCCTTGATCAGGATGTTGAGGCTGTAATCTTCTCATTTAGAGTGGTGTGCGACTACAAAATTGGTTTTGGTAGTAGTGGCCACTACTGTCTTCACGACGACAGACAATAGACCGTAAGGAACGGTTGAGGGATTGCGCCTACACGAACCTAAGGATTTTCTGTGACAACAAGAGCCAATTGCTATAACAATTTTGAGAGAGGTGACTCCTTTGTCTTTGTCACTTTTAGAGGACTCCAAACTCCAAATCGAAAACCTTTGCCAAGCTGTTAAAGGTTGGAAAATTCAATGAAGGTACTGTAAGTACTGAAAATTATTTTCACACAAAAAGACAGATTTTCACCTAAAGTTTAAATTAATATTAGAAATGAATTTGGCAAGCAATTATATTATTACCTGTGGGCGTTATATATCTATAAGTATGTTTTCATTATTGTACAAAATTTCAACACAAAAAGAGTTATGTTAAAATTTAATGAAAAACTATATGTTATTGTTTTCCAAAAATTACAAAACAAATTTTTTACAAATGGGTGACAGAAAAATTCTCCCATGATAGCCATAGAAAAAAGGGCTACTTTAGAATCTGGAAAGTGTGAATAATAATAAAACAAGTTTTTAAATCTTGATTAGTGACATTATCGTCTGCATTTTTCATTTTTGTATGTTTTTTTTTGTTTTTTTTTAAGGCAAAATTACTAGAAAAATAATACAAAAAATTGTTTAATTGCATTTTTTTTCTTTTATATGGTTTCTGAGGAAAGTTCTTTTAAGATATATATAGAAAAATTATGCAATTAACAGCTTTAAAATAATTAATTAAGATTAGATTAATTAATTTTTTTTTATTTGACTAAAAGATAGTACAGATTAAGAGAATCATTTTAGTGAAAACCGTTTTTCTTAATTATCATTAGTTAAGTAATTATAGCTAGTAGAAGATTACTAAAGAGTGAAAACAGCAGCAGGGTACAATACGACAAGTCTTGAAAGATGTTGTTAACAAAAGTGTGTGCGTGAATTGGTTACATCCATTCAATATTATATGAATCAAAGAGTAAAGGGAGAAAATAGTAAGGAGTATTTGGAGGGAAGGGAAAAAAATACGGCACTGCATTTGGAGTATCCGGAGGGAAGGGAGATTGTAAATTGAGTGGGAGATCAAATTCAGGGGAAAGGGATATCGCCTCCAAGAGTGAGGGATTGAAATCTTTGGCCCAATTGACCCCTCATTTCTCCTCCAGTTCTTTCCCCATTCCTTTTCCCTTTTCCGCGCTATTCTCTTGACACAAACAACACACACACACATCGTTTTATATATATATATATATATATATATATATATATATATATCGTTTTTACTTTTATTAATAATAAATTTATTAATTACCTTTTCATAATTATTATTTACTAATCATATTTGACGTAGCCCCGCGAATATTTTCAGGTGGTAAAATTGCGATTTTGTTTTTTTTTAACCCGTTTTTTTAAACCCGTTTTTTTTTGTGCTTAAGAAGCCAAGTGTTTTTTTTTTGAGTAATTAAAAATAAGTGTTTTTTTTTCAATATCAGAAATCCGTAATTGAAGTGAAAAAGTTAATAATAATTTATCAAAGTGAGGTAAAACCTTTTGCGACAAGACCAGGCCACCAGACAGGGTCACTTTGACCAAAGCTCACCAAAGGTCACCAAAGTCACCAGAAGGTCATCAAAGGTCACAAAGATCCCAAAGTCACGGGTTCACCAAATCACCAAAGTCACAAAGTGTCAGAAAGGTCAAATTTTGCCCAAATTGACCAAAAAACAGAAAAAATTATTTTATTTTTGACCTAAAAACATTAGAATTGTTTTCTTTGACCTAAAAAATAACAGAATTGTTATATTTTGATACAGAAAAAATGAAAATTTTAATTTACGACCTGTTAATTATTAAAAATTATTCTTACTGCAACAGAGATTATAAAAACCACAAATTAGAACAGAATGAAATTTGTTGGTATATAAATTGATTGATTCCAAGTTAGAAAATGTTTAATAGAAGAACGTAGAACAACTTTGAAGAACTTTGAAGAACAGTAGAATAAAAAACCTTTGACCCAGAAGACCAAATAAGTTGACCTTTAACATTTTAAGAACACACCCGACTTGAAAAAGGGGATAGTTGTTTCTTAATTAATTACAGTACAGAGAATTAATTAAAAATAATTATCAATAGACCTTTGATATATTTTTTAAATAATTTTGAAAGAAAATTATTTTATTTTTGAAAATAGACCTTTGATATTTTTTTTAAATAATTTTAAAAGAAAATTATTTTTATTTTTAAACTTTGAACTTTAAATAATTTTGAAAGAAAATTATTTTTATTTTTGAACTTTGAACTTTAAATAATTTTGAAAGAAAATTATTTTATTTTTTAACTTTAAATTTAAATTAATTTAAAAGAAATTATTTTTATTTCGAACTTAGAATCTAAAGTGAATTAAATGTTTAATTTTTAAATTTAATAGGATTAACTTAAACAAATTAATAATTTAAATCAATAAAAATAGTTTTAATTAGTTAATTTAAAAGTTATAAAACTCTTTTTTGAGTTTAATAGAACTTACATTATTTCTTGAACATAGAAATTTTTTGAAAAATATTTGAAACAGTTTGAATATTTTGAAGACTTTGAAAAAATATTTTTGAAAACTTAGTGTTTTTTTTTAAAACTTTGAACTTTTTTTCCTAAAGACTTTAGTCTTTTTTTTTATTTTAGAAACAGTTTGAGAACTTAGTTTTTTTTTTATTTATTTGATTAACTTGAATTAATTAAAGTTTAATCATGAATATAACTGGACCAGTTGACCCTAATGGAGCTTCAGGTTGAGTGCGGGATAATAAGAGGACTTAGTGATAATAAAGACTTAAAAATAAGACTTAAGAAATATAATGATTCAAACTGAGAACACAGGATAATAACAAATAGAAGAAGACAATACAGAAAGCTGTTAAGCAAGACTGAATGATCATGATGCTCACAGAAGTGAAGAGTACTGAACGACAGAAAACAGAGAGAACAAAGAAGCAAAAGCCCAAGATAAGGGAACCCACACAAAAGGAATGGGACTTCCTCCAGTAATATGCTACCTCCTCTAACATTATACAATGTCGTTAAACCAAATCACGAGAACAGCTTGGGCACTGGCATCAAACCAGGAAAATACAGAAAAGACAGCAAAATACCGAAGGGCCCTCCAAAAGACAAATGTTTTTGACAATATTTTTAAACATACATTTAACATGCATCGCGGGCCACTCCCCTTCAGAAAAAAAGAGACTTATCCTTCCTGGAAGGGCCAAACAGAAATATTTAATAATAGAAGTGAGTTTAGTGGAGCTTGGGGACAGAACCAACCAAGTGAAACTCTATATGGAGAACAACCTCAGAATCCGTGGGCTATCCCAACAAATATTTGAAATAATCCTGATTGAGATGCCGAGCCACCTTCATACAGGCTGCAACAAACCCCTTCCTACCAATGCAACCTGTTACAATCCCTCACACTACCCGATATAGGAGCCCCCTTATGCGAGGATATTATCAAACGCTGCCGTATTGCCCCTCCACTTCCAAATTCCTAAAGTAATTAAAATTGTGGGAAGAAATACCAAGACCCAAGTTTGGGTAGGCATTAAATTTGAAGATTACCTTTCAACGATTGCAAGAGAAGATTACGCACGTTAGGGCCTAATAACTAAAGACAGAAAATTTAGACTATGCTAACTACAATCTCTTCTATTTCTCATCAGAGCCCGGCCAGTATATATCGAAAATAATAGCTTTATCTAGGTGTACAGACACTAGAAGACTTAATTCATTAAGATTTTTTTCTAAACCAGACAAAGCCGAGACCAATCTTCTGTTTATTTGAAACAGTTTATGAAATTTCAAAGGAGACCACATGTAACTCTTACTGAATTCATGTTGGACTTAAAGAATCTCCTTTGGGAATATCAGAAAAAACTCATAGATATTGAGACTTCCTTTGGATTTACTTCTCAACAAATAAATATCTTAATTATGACTAAGATTTTAGAGAGTATGGAAGAGCTCAGAGATCACAGAAGACTTAGAGAAAAAGTCTTAAAAGTCTTTAATCCAGACTTAAGTTTCGTAGAAATTTTAGAGAAACTTAGTCAAATAGAAGAAAGGAGGTCTTTTCCAGACTAATCAATAGAGCTGAGACAAGCATAGAAAGAAATACAGCTTAGAGTGTCTTTATACAGAGAACGAATAGCACAATAATAGGAAGTTAAAGAAAAAAAGAACTACAACAAACCCTTCATGAGAACATAACATGGATGAATAAAGAATACTTCTAACTTTTCAAGAAAAAGAACAAGCCCTTCTTCAAAATAGCCACTCCTAATAAGGGATAGTTTAAGAACTCTCCGTAAGAAATAAATCAATGACCTATTGCCTAAAAAGTGGAAATCGTTAGCCTCATTCCCGAAACTGTTGGAATACCACATACTGCGAGTATGAGAAAGTCCATCCCCGGGTTCAACGTCTTAAATTGCAGAATGCCCCTGGTATGGATCCCTAATGAGAATGAAAATATATGGTAATACATAAATAAACCCACACTGATTTTGATAATGGGACAAACCGAGAGCTCCGAATTAAAAGTCACATTCACGACATGCTAAGAAGCCAAACTCTTCACTCTCCAAGACTGACGAAGCTATCAAGGCTCAAAGAGTCCAAAAAAACAACCTAGATTCCATCGATTCCTAAATCATACAAAGCGCGACCGCAACCATGAAGAAAATATCTGGAACTGAACATAGAAGAAGAGAACGAACAGTCTTTCAAAAACCCAATCTCTCAGAAAGAATGAGGACAAAATTTTTGTTCTAGCAAAGATTAAATTAAGAATATGAGTAAAACAGAACATAATTTAAAGAAAATACTTCAAGCTTAAAGAAGAGAGGTGTTATAGTAACCTCCACTTTCTTTGGTGTAGGAATTAGACCCCCAAAATTGGGCTGTCATTATTTCTTGTCAATATTTTTGACTCCAACAAAAGGTCAGAACGAGGTTGAAGTGCATAGCCTACTAGATTTAGGAAGCACAACCTGTTTGATATCGTTGGATAGATTAAAAGAAATAGAAAGAGAAGGAAAGATTTAACTGTCTCTTAAAGAACTCATATTATAGTTCAAGAATTGGAACTCAGATGATCCATCCTATAGGAGAGAAGTTGATCTACTTCTAAGGCTACACCAACAGTATTACCCAGTACCTTTTTTAGTGTAAGACTGGAAGTACTGCGAGCTTTGAAGAATTTCTATTAGGTACAAGCTATTTTAGCTATATCTAGCCTATAACCAATTAGACCTTCTTCATCCGCATTTAAATCTTAAAGAAGAGGATTAACGAAATAAATTAAAATCTTTGCCAATTAGGAAGTTTATATTTTCTCATGAATCAAGATGAAAAGATAACTAAGCAAGATAAAATGATTAATAATCATAGAAAAAATTCCAATAGGAATGATAAGTTTAAATTAAACAATTACAGTGATAATTGTAAACCAGTAATTAATAGAGGCTCAAGTGAAAAGCCTACACAGAGATTAATTAATAAAGGCTCCATTCTTGAAAAGCCTACACAGAGATTAATTAATAAAGGCTCCATTATTGAAAAGCCTACACAGAGATTTATTAATAAAGCTCATTGGAAAAGCCTACACAGAGATTAATTAATAAAGGCTCATTGGAAAAGCCTACAAAGAGTATTATTACTAAAGGCTCATTGAAGAAGCCTACAAAGAGTATTATTACTAAAGGCTCATTGAAGAAGCCTACAAAGAGTATTATTACTAAAGGTTCATTAGAGAAGTCTACAAAGGTAGAAATAAATAAAAATTCTGTTGTTCTTCAAGAGAACAAAGAAAATTTACAACTTCCTCCAGTAGTAGGAAGGACCTTAATAGCAGACGGAAGAAATAGCAAGTTTCAATGCTATTAATAGAAGAAACAGATGGCACTACCTGCCTCAATCTATTGGTATTGAAAGTCAGACCTGAAGTAAAGAAATTATGAGACCTGGAAAAAGATAGAGTTTAATAACCAACCTGCTTTTTCCTTAGGGCCATTATATTTTGCAAACTCTGTATGCCCAGTAAGAAATAATGAAGTTATTTTGAGTTATATTAATTTAAGTGACAAACCTTTTTATTTAAGAAGAAATAAAAACATAGGTAAATGTCATCCGATCTTGGAACTTATTGAAGAAGATTTTAATAAAACTGCTATTGCTATAGAGAATAAGCAGTTAGGTTCTACTTGTATAGTAACCTGCTCAGAAAATCTGTCAGATAAACAGTTGAAGAATGCATACAGAGAGATTATAACAGATAATTTAAGTAAAAGAAGCAGATGTTTCTATTTTACAGAAACCTGAGCATTTATGAACGAACTTCTTGATTTGTTTAATGGCAGAAACATGGACGTTATTGCCTCTGAATGAGATGGCATCCGTGTGTCCCATACAAAGTTGAAAAGAACCCTTACTCCAGATGCTCCAATAGATCATTTTTTTAGAATAACAGACCTCTTCCACATCGCTATCTGCGAAGACTATACATAATTTCTATTCAGCTGTAAAGAAAGCGATATTAATTAAAGCTTGCTATTCGCCCACACTAGTTTTCACCTCTATTGTGCTGGCCAAAAAGAACTCTAACAACCAAAGAGTCCTATACGAATTATTAGGCATCTGAACCGCTTGCGTCCCAGATGTATACCCATTGCCCTCAATAGACGAAATATTTTCGTCCCTAGGAGGTAGTACGATTTTTACTAGTTGTGATTTAATCGACGCTTATCATTCCCTCGAAGTCGAAGAGGAAACACAGAAATTAATGGCTTTCCGTACTAGGAAAGAATATTCTGCCACCAGATGATTATTTGCCACCGACTTGTTCTTATACCTATGCTAGTCGTTGTAAGTGCGCTGAATTCATTTAATTTGCTCTTCTTCCCAACTGTTTCTAGTGAGATGTCTTCATCAGTGTTAAACTTCGGCAATCTTTTGTAAAACTTAAAGAAAGTTTTTACTGCATTTAGAGAAAATAAATTGAGATTAAATTGAACGAAGTTTTCATTTATCTACAAACTCGCGTTCTTACTTAGATTTTAAAATAGAAGAGACAGAATTCACCAGAATTCCAGCGAATTAGAATCGAATGAAGAGTTTCGTCGCCTCCAACAAGTGCTTAAGAAACACAAATCGCTTATTAGGATTTTCTCGTATTTCGCTTTAATTATACTTTGCCACTAATGCGAAACACATTATATAACTTAATAAAGAAGAGTGTTAAGTTTGAATGGAAAGAAGAACACCAAAAGGCATTTGAGCTCTTAAAGGAGAAATTGGTTGTTCAACCTCAGTTAACTTTCCCAGACTATTCCAAGCCATTTTTTATAGGTACAGATGCCTGCGACTATGGAATAGGGGGAGTTCTTTATCAATTGTCAGATGACGGTAAGGAAAAACCGTTATCTTTTGTTTCAAGAGTGTTAAGAGGCAGTGAACTCAACTATGATATTATAGAAAAGGAATGTTTAGCTGTTGTCTTCTCACTACAAAAGTTCAAGAATACAGTGTTTGGTTACCCCATCACTATATTAACTGACAATCAACCTCTTTGTTTTATATTTCGCAACAAACAACAAACGGGACGCTTAGCCCGTTGGAACTTGTTTGTAAACAGTTTTTCGCCAACTATAAAGTATAAGACGGGAAAAACAAACATACCGCCTGACTATTTGAGTAGGCACCCAGCAAAAGCACCGAATGTTATTTCTTTAGAGAAAAAGAAACCGATGCTACCAAGAAAAGATTTTATCTTAACAAAAGAACTTTTAATAGGGAACAAGAGAATTGCCCTAGATTAAAAGAATTAGTTATGGGCTAAGGAAAACCCCAAGACTTATCCACACATTTCCAATAAAAAAGTGCTTACTATGCAGACTAGAAAGGAAACCTTATGTAAGACAAGTACCACGATAGCATGATCTCTCAGCTTATAGATCCGAGCTGCCATCTTCACTTGCGAAGTTTGGCATGGAGAATCAGCAGATGACTGAAAAACGAGTTAGAGAGAGATACGTTTTTCCTCATTTAAGTAAGTTAGTTAAGGAGTACTGTTCTCAGTGCGTGTCTTGTGCTAAGGTTAAACGTCCTAAGACCTCCAAAGCTGAAATCAAACAGATGGCCTCTTCCTGTATACTCGCGATTTCTAGAAGTCACGTGGATATATAGGTAAAAAGCTTCCACATGTTCAATTTCAGGAGCCAAAACACATTCTCGTTCTTCAAAGATTGTTTTGGACTAGAACTGCCCGAATTAGTCGCATTGTACATACCAGAGAACGAGCAGAATTTGCTCAAGCTTGACAAGAAAGGAGTAATTTTCGGCATTCGAGCCCAGAAAATTTTAGCCTCGGATTAATGCCCCCCAGAATTTACTTCAGGCCTGCTGTTCACAAGAGTAGGTAAGCTTGGGAGGATAAAAAAAGTATATCTGCCCTACAAAGACCAAGTCATAAATGGTGTAGCTTGAAAGATTTGAAATGCAGATATTGAAAATTCCTTCCGGTCTTCATTTGTTAAAGGACAATCATAGTAGACTTTGTGCTCAAAATACTTACTTTGCTTCAAATAGCATATTTAATAGACTTCGGTATAATCAGAATCAATTGGATCTCGGTCATCCACATTTTCTTCCTGCTAGTTGAATTATATAAAGAGACTTCCCTACGAGATGCGCTGATTTCATGTCTCTCCATTCACAACATAAATCGGAAAATACGAAATCATATCAGTGATTGACGGTAGAGGTGTGGACGTGGAGTTGGACAAAATGGAAGCGAATAAAGAGAGTGCTTACAAGAGGAAAGTCTAGAAAGAGAAAACCATTAAAGCCTATGGGAACCAGCAACACAAAACAGCGCACCTCAAAGAGGAAATTGAAAGTGCGATATTTTTGTAAATGCTGTAAAGAAACCAGACAAAGGTTCTCAAAATTGAATAAAAATTGAAGATGCTGCCTTTTAATTGTTAACAAATGAAAGTGGAGCGCAAATTAAGCTTATTTGCCTTATCATTGTCTAACTTCAACAAATACTTATTCCGGTTCACCGGTAGATAATGTAAAGATAATTCCAGTAGAAAAGATTACAGAATCTCATTTTTCATTTGACAATGATGAGATTTGGAATCCAGATGCAATTCAAGAAACATTGGATTCCCCGAAAGTTACAACAGAAAGAACAAATATGGAACCTGAAGAAGTAGATCGACAGGTAGATGATCAAGAATCTCCAACCACTTCTTCTTGGATTCCCCCTAATTTTTATGATGAACAAAATGTTATACCTATATCAGAGGATTCAACACAAAGAACAAAAGTATATCCTGTCAGTAGAAACATCAAACTTCTTGTAATCAAGAAGAATACCTGATACCCTCAAGAATGTAGATGAGTTAATTCTTCACTCCACAAACAAGAACTCAAGTAAGAGAATATAGACCGTCTCTATCACCAATCAGACAAGAAGATTCATATATTTCAGACAGTTCTGAACACGAGAACAGCCTGGTATGCCCAGAGCAGTACAAGACGGATACTTTGTAAACACCACTTCAGTAGTGCGAACGATTGGGATATATGTGCAAGTTCTGGTAAGCATCTTCACCAAATAGATGAGGCTAACACCTCCAGAAGAAATATAATGATGATCAACATTCTGAAGGCACAAGAGATGACTAGGAAAAGAAAATCCGTCGTACCAGACCCTCACCATGCAATTCAGAGGTCCGATGGATGTGGAACAAGGGTTTACAAGCAAGCAAACAAGGCAAAGAGAGCCAACGAATCTCCTCCACCTCGATCCCACCAAATCACCAAAGAAATAGATAAACAAACAAAAGATCGTGCTGAACCAGTGTAAAGAGGATCCTCCAGTGTTTTGCCATTTAGAGGAGACTAGAAGAGGAAAATAACGCTCCACACTGCCGTCCGAGAGCTGTAAAATCTCCGTAGATTGTAAAAAATTGTTTCGTAAATAAATTCTTAATGTTTATTATTTACTAATTTCTAACATTTAGATTTATAGTTTTTAATATTTTCCCTTTATTATACACAAAATACACATTATACCCTTTCTATTTTTAATCTTTTTAGTATAAGTTTCTATATTTTTATTATGTCCGTTACGAATTCGGATAATAATATTTGACCCCAGCGATCATGCTGTAATTTTGAAACTACCTCGAGCAATCATGAGGCATATAGAAAAAATTTTTAATTTATACTCTTTATTTTTATTAGTAACATGTTTTTATTATTATTTTTTATTTTAAAAGAAACAAAATAAAATCGAAAAATTACGTAGTAAAGAAAAGAATAAGTAAAGATATAATAGAATTGTTGATTAATATAAGAAATCTTTTTAATTTTAATTTAAGTTTTTAATTAATATTTATAATTAGCTTGCGTTTATTTTATATTTTTTATCTAATATTAATTAGCCTGAGATATTAATTAACCTACTTTTATTTTAATTCTGATTTTAATTCAGAATTAGCCTTATTAGCTAGGACTTTGATTGATAATAAAAATATAATCAGCTTTTCTTAATATTAATTAGCCTCATGCTATCATAATCTTTTAAATTTCAAATTTTTGAGTGCAATTATAGACAGTATGCTTCAAATTTTAAGTTTTACTTAAAGTTTTTTTAATTTTAATTTTATTTTAATTATAATCAGAATGTTTTAAACATTACTTTTTTTGAATTGATTTTCAAAAGAAGAATTTATCGAAACATATCAAAACTTGATTCCAATTTAATGTTAAAAAATTTAAGCGTAATACTGATGCAGTGATAATCATAGTGTAACTTTCTTTAAAAAAGAAAATTTATGAAATCACTTGACAATATTAATTTATTTAATAATAATTTTCATTTTACTTTAGTAAAAAGGCGACCTAAAATATTAAATCGAAGTAATAATCATTTCAGACTGTAATGAAAATGTTACGTCCAGCATTCGCATTACTTCTTTTACCTGCAGTCTTATCCATCTCCACTAACATTAATGAAGAGACAAGAGTACTGCCAGGTATCATTTTGTATCACTCCGGTGAAGTAAATTTTATAGAAGGATATCTTGACTTGATTGTATCTTTAGAATGCCCATCAGAAATTAAAACTACCACTATTTATAGAACCACTAAAATGATAGATACTTTAAAAGATAAATTCTTTCCTGCCGTTTAATGATTAAATTTTTATTCAATATTTTCTCATAAATCAACGAGCGCATAAATGGGAATTTCAACTAATTAAAATTAGAACTAAAGTGATTTCCCTTAAATTAATTGAACTTAAAAGCTTACCATGGGTCCACTCTCAAACTAGATATAAAAGAGCGGCTTTCGGAATGCGGAGGAGATATTCATGAAAAGTACTTTATGTGCATCCAGGTAGATAGTGACACTGATAAGACAAATGCAGAAATTTTACATCAAAAAGAGAAGTATGAATAAGAAATTTCCGAGAGAGTTACTTCAAATTATTAGTTAAGTGAGCTAAAGAACAGTTGAAAGTAGAAATTACTCCGAACATTACAAAGAATTTCAAAATAACCTACAAAAACTTAACTTGAATTTCAAAACAGACACTAGCATACCTACAACATGACTTAATCTTAAACAAGTATATTCCAATATCATTACTTATCATTTAGTTGAAACCATTCAGTTAACTAGTTATTACAATGAGTACAGCAATTAGTTATCACATCATTGCAATTAGCTAAAAACAAGATAACTAATGATCAACTCTTTATTCACCCATCTTTTTGTTACCATACATACTAGAAATGACACAAACTACTGATATATTACATTCCTATTCGTATTACCATGTTAGAATTGATCAACAACATATCATTCATTATTTGACATACTCATGACTATAAAATCAACCACTTAACCCCTATTTGAATTAAGGTTACACTAGTTCCGTTCATTTGCAAAAGAGAAATTATTTGCCTATATGAGTTATGTCCATCCTACATCATTCCATTTAATGAAAACTCTTTTCTGAATAATGTTATAGATTACCACCGTGACATTTAATTATCTTTCGTTAATTGATGCGTCAGAGAAAATATACTTATTTGCGAAATTCAGTTCACGACTATTGTCGCAACATAGGGAAAACAGCGGTTTGTCCTCAATCACAACCTTTTACATCCATAGATGACAAAACATGCTTGCTCTCGCTTTGCTTAGACTTATACTATAACTTTCTCAATCATGCTATAACTATCTTTGTAAATCTAGAAGAAACCCTATCACTTAAGCCCCAAATAAAAGATTACTATATATCTTTGCAGAAAAAATAGAGCTTCCATTCGCTGCGAAAGACCCATTCTGTTACAGCATATAAATAAATTTTGATTTTCAATAAGTCCTCATGTGTACTTTTACCTCTTGCTAATTATCATAACGAATCCCATCATTTGTAGAGAAAATATTCATTAGACTCATTAATTACTCAATCGATAAAGTTTTGTGTAATTTTTTAACTCATTTTTGCTTGGCCAAATATCTCATCAGCGAATAATTTCCAAAGTTTCTAAATAATGAAAGAAGTATTTCAGTTGGAATAAGAGAGCTAGACATATTAATAATACACCTTTTATATTCAACAATTCTGTTTCTGCAAGTTTTAAATTATAGCGCGCAGCAATTAACCTGTCGTTGGCTTGCGCAAGGTTAGTTGCGCATTTTCATCACTAGAGTTGATTAAACATAGTTGAAAAGTTATTTAAAACTCTTGTTGTTGAATCGTGCTTGACATAATTATAAAATGCACCACCACAACCAAAGATATTCCAGTGAATAAGTTGATATCCATGTCAACCCTATCCATTTAGAGGTAACCCCAGTTCAAAATACCCCACAGAATCAAATTGAAATTGAACACCCTTGGTACAACCTCCCATAAAATTTAGACAATCATTATAGATACCCGAAAGCCTCCGATTGCACCAGCCTATCGCAGGTATAGCACAGTTGCTACTTCGTCAAAGTTGAAAAGTATATTTAATAACTCTTTTGTCTAACGTGGACTTAATTAATCATCTTCTACATGACGTAATACCCGTTCTGCAGTTTGTTTATTGAAGTGTAATGTAGTAGAGTAATATTAGAATTAAAATGCTCTTGATGAATTTAATTTTCTGAGCAGAGTCCTATTGTAAAATTATTTGCCCAATAGTCTGAAATCAAGGAAACTAACGTTTGTTTGATGTTTAAAATATACCAAGTCAAAAACAAATCTCGCTTATATCTTTTATAACGACGCTGAATTTGACACTTTTAAAAACTGATGATCGATCAACTGGCGCCAGAGAATGTTGAAATTAGGTCTGTGAATAGAGTATCATCTAGGAAATCAACCCATTCCTAAACTAATTCCTAAATCTAGGAATCAATCTGGATTTAAATCTAGATTTATTCAAGAAATCCATTTTAAGACTTCACTTCAAGGAAAAAAAAAAAAGAGACCGAGGGAGAAGTGGTGATATGAACTGAAAGGGAGAAAACTTTTAGGTTTAGAGAATGATTAAAGAGGTTTTGCGAGGATGCCATTCTTTAAAAAGGTTGGAATACGACGAGAAGTCGTTGTTTGGCCTGAGATCTGGCTTAAGTAAAGAAGCTAATGAAAAGCTTCCTTTTAAGTAGTGTCGATATAGAGCGCAAAATTATATTAAGATAGAATTTTTTAGAAGACAGGAAGTGAACCACTTATAATTATGCACTATTTGCCATATTACTTTTGGGTATAGTATATAATAATATATATTATCCGTGATAATTATGCCAAAGTGTATATTGTCTTTCTTTTTCCCTTATAATTGCTAAATTTTAAATTATAAAGCAGCTTTAGAGATGAGTGAAGATTTAGATAAAAGAATCTCTCACTTTTAAACTTTTTCCACCTGCTTGGATCAAAGGAAGAATCTGTATACTACTTAAACAATAATATAATAATAATAAATAATAATAATAATAAAATTAATAATAATGATCAAGTTTATTTTATTTGTTTTAAAAATAAAGATGTTTTGAAATATTGTATTGAAATATATTTAATAGTTATCTTTGAAATATTATTTGTTAATTAATATTTGATATATTGTAATTAATAATAATATTATAAATTTATTACTTTTATTATTTTTAATAAAGATTCATTATAATTATTGAAAATTGCTTGGATTGATTCATGATATAAAATTAAGTTTTTGTGGGGTATAATATTGTGTATATGATAATTATGAAATACGATTAATTAAATTTTTAGATTACAGACTATTATTACCTTTTTAAAATATTATATGTAACTGAATATCATTTCCCATTTTCTTTATTTGTAGGTTGTGAATACAGTTTAGGGAACTGTATTTTGGGTAATCTATTTTGTGTCGGATCATTTTTAAGTTTTGATAGGATTGAATAAAAGCCACTTGAATTGAGTGCGGTTATTCAACTACTTCAACGAGGTCTAGAGAATCTACTCTCTCTTACGGAGTGACCAATATATATATATTATATATAATTAGTATATATATATATATAGATATATAATATTTATTATATATATAATATATATATATATGAAGTATATATATAGATTTTATATATAATATATATATTACGCTTATATTATTAATAGTATATATAATAATAGTAGTG
>JABUQX010120577.1:42500-70945 GCA_015478945.1 Trachelipus rathkii | reverse complement strand
TTATTTATATCATAATTGTGAAAGAGCTTCAAATTTTGGCGTGTGTGTATTAAATGAGGTTAAGTCATGTGTTTTTTTAAAGTGTCGATGTTTTGTATTGGCAGTGATTTGTGCTATTAGAGTATAGAGACTGATTTTTTATCGATTTTAAGGTTCGTGAAAATGCCATCTATCGTATTAAAAAAAAAAAAAAATTGGTTTCGAATATCTGTCGGGTTGTGTTTCTTTATCATCATGGCTTATTGTAATGTTTGCTCTAATAGCTTGCTATCTTCTTGTTTCATTTGTGAGTTCGTTTGTAAAAAAAAGGTTGTTGAACTTTAAACTATGTTATCTGTGGTGTTCGTGTGTTGTGAATGGCTTGCTGAATTATGGTTGGTGTGCGAGTTGTCAAATCCAATATTTTAAGATAAAGACGGAAGGCAGTGCCTGTGGTTTCGATCTCGGAATCTATTGCAAACCTTATGAGTTCTTTTGAATGATTTTAATGCATATTGCACAGAAAGTCATGGGATCAGGGATGTTCTATCATCCAATGCTTTTAAAGAAAAGGCTGAGCATATGCCGAGTGAAGCATCGTCCTCAGTAGCTAAGAAATGGAAATCTAATCACGTATGAGTGGGGGGTAAAGAGACATAAATGATTTGATTCATCTTGCGGAACGTGTGTGGTGGCGGCTGCGCGGACAAACGCTCTCCCTGCGAACTTTTCAACAATATGTTCTTGGGCGGTTGAGTGGATAGGGAACGAACGAACATAAAGATGGCTGTGACTTCGTAGCAAGTGTGCTCTCCACAACAAACCCATATATATCATCACTGCTATATTATATCTATATTATATATATATTTAGGTATTATTCTTTTTAATTTTTGTTATTAATTTATACTATATATATATATTAAATATTATATATATATTATATATGTGGGATAATATATAGAGCGAGATATATATCCCGAAAGGCGTATACTTTTGTCCTTGCATCGCTTATACTACTTGCGTGAAACCTAGGTGGGCATACATAATAATCAAGTACCAATATATGGGAGCATTTCGTTGCGTCTCCCGCTCGCACCTAGTTGTGCGTTTTCTTACATGTGAAAGCTTTCATTTTTTCTATCCCTGTTTTCATACTGTCTTGATCTATTCATCTCCTCTCTCTCGCTCTCTCTCTCCTCTCTCTCTCTTCCTCTCTCTCTCTCTCTCTCTCTCTCTCTCTCTCTCCCTCTCTCTCTCTTTCTCTCTTCTCTCTCTCTCTCTCTCTTCTCTCTCTCTCCTCTCTCTCTCTCTCCTCCTCTCTCTCTCCTCCTCCTCTCTCTCTTTTCCACTCATCACCCTTTAAGCCTTTAAGTTCTTTGTATGTACTCTTCCCTCTGAACAAAGATGATCTCTTTCCTTTTTCCCTCCACAGCCTTGTGCCCTTCCGGTGCACTCTTTCCACTATAGGCCTTCTCCATCATACACTTCTCCCGTGGATAGACAGGCTTAAACTGTCTTTTTCTGTCTATGGACTTGCCCAATTGTAGATCGAACCTTTAAGTTCACCTCCTGAAGTCTACCATGCACTTTTGGATGTATAAATCTCGCACTTCTACGTGGAAATTGGGTTATTTTCAGTTGGCTACACTGTGAACCACAGGATTCCAGGAAGCCTCTTCCGACTACACCCACCAGTTATCCCTAACAGTGCAGTCCGGAAAGTGTGATCTCGTTGTGATCTGTGTGCTGGAGAACACTATCCCTTCCTTACGAATAACTATACCCTCCATTCAGTATTCTTTAATTTTCATTTTTTAATGTATTATTGCCATATCATGAAAATAACTCCATTGGTAACTTTATAAAAGCTGAAAATATACTGTGTTAAACAAGCCTCACAATAACAACTGTCGGCTTCCACCCTGACCCACCTAGGTACCGCCTACCCACACCAGCATGTTTGCTTACCTTATTACTACACCTGAAGAGTGGTGTTAATCTCAGATTCATCAAATCTCGTGACGCCCTTTACACCCACAGTTACCATACGGGTTGCTCAATCCCGGAAAATCGTGCCCAGTTCTTGTTTTATCTTTATTACTCCACTATGCGTCCCTCAGGAATGTAGCTGATATACGTCATTTACGATATATTACTTATTGCGATCCACTACCTCCAAAGCTCCTTCTGAGGCAAAGGACCATTATCTTAGCGATGCACTGGAAAAAAGCTTTAGATAACTAAAAATTCACATTAAATGAAAAATATTGTCAAAATATAATAAAACAAATTTATCTTCATCCTTTAACCAAAGTTTGCTCATTTATATATCGTTAAACAATAAGACAACATCCCAAATGGCACTATTATTCTATTCAACCAGAAAAACGTAAATATTGCTTCTATTTAAGAAATCTCCAGCAAAATATTTCCGTTTCAAAACGCTTATGTGATTTGCCTTCAGGGCTACGCTTACCCTAGAATCCTGGTATGTTCTGTTACCTTTATACCCTTATCCACCTTAAAGGTGAAAATGGGTTTACAAGCTACAGTGTGTACTGTTTATTCTTCCGACCCGACGTTGCTTTTAAATGTCATACGTTTGGTCTTCGAAAATACGTAGACATCATTGACATTCCCTGTGAAACATCCACCACACTGCAAAACTAGCATAGAACCCCACTTTGCATCTTCCTTAGGAGGGCGCGTGGGGGCGTAGGCCTAGCTTGAACACGAGTTGGTGTATGCACCATACAAAATTGAACATTAGTAAATACCAATCACCAGCCTCCAAGACAAATATCCACAGGGCAGAGAGCAATCTATGCTACATTGAAGTACCCCCTACTGCCTCGCTGTTAATCCACCAACTCAATCCTTCCAGTAAATCTTCCCCTAATCAGCGAAGCTAAGCAGTTGCTTCAAACTGCCTTGCCTGCATTGTATTACTACCACTTCTCATAATACCAAAATAATCCTTGATCCAATCTTCCTTCAAATGCAATCAGAAACCCTACTCGATACTATTTCAATAATAACGAGTGAACTAATTGGCTCATCCAACCAAGCTTGGAAGATGTTCATAAGAACTCTTCCTACCCTCCCATTGAGTTCCTAAAACCTACTAAAGGCTCATTATGTCCCCTAATCTGTTTCAAACCATTACTCAATTTCTTGAAAAGTGTGCTTAACACAAGGAAAATTAATCACCAGCTGAGATTATTGCTTAAATGCAAAAAATCGAATTTCTAAGCGAACACATGACTCTAGATATAAATCAGACAAACCTTGTAAAGGTCTATATTGGAACAAAGCAGCTATTCAATAGTTCTTCACTCAACAATCTGCTACTTGATCAACACACTAGTCAACTCTCTGATAGCTTGCAGATCGGTATCTCCAGCTCTTCTGATCCTCCAATATCTAACGATCTACTTCGATATTTCCACTGAGGCAGGCAACTCCCTAGGATTTTACCTTTAGCGGTAGTCATGAAATATGTCATCATATCCCGCAAATGAGATGATGTGGGTAACTTCTCTGCTCTCCCTGCTCTCTCTCTCTCTCTCTCTCTCTCTCTCTCCTCTCTCTCTCTTCATTCCTCTCTCTCATTCATCTCTCTCTCTCCTCTCTCTCTCTCTCTCTCCATCTCTCTCTCTCTCTCTCTCGTCTTCTTCTCTCTCTCTTCTTCTCTCTCTCTTCTCTTCATGCTTCTTGCGCTTCCGAGAAGATGAATGCGAAAACCGGTTCAAAAGCTCAACGCAAACACCTCAAGCGTTCTAAATCTGTTGCGGCACGAAGGCTACCAGATCTGTGTCCCCCAGCTTACCAACGTTCAGTTTTCGCCAACTCATCATCCTGATGACTCCTGACAAAAGTCTTTCGCATATACCTCCGTAAGCCAACGATCCATTTGGTCCCCAAATCGCAATTCCAACTTCTTTAAAATTGCTATACTTTTCCCCGTGTCACCTACACTCCTCCAGGGAATTATTCCCATATTCTCACCCATTCTGAATCTGCTGTTTGGTCAGATCGGATATCGTCCTTCGTGCAGTTTTTGGTTTGCTCTTGCCAAACGACCAACCAGGTTCGTGCAGAATAGAAGTGGGTTGAATAGTGACTTTTCATTCATGGAGCAGGCTCCGCCAAATACCACTTGAAAACTCCTCCCACGCCCCAAAAAACCATTCGTACATACCCAAATTCTCATTCTTGGACGATTGTCCTTGCGCGAGTGTTGTTTTCCTCATCCGAGACCCACATCTCAGCCTTTTTCCACATCTAGATCCACTTCTCCAACATTACCTAGCCACAAAAGAGGAAATTGTCTCAAAAACCATTCTCGTAAGTATATTATAACGTCATAGCGACCTCTTCCTTCAATGTAATTGTAATAACTACTGTTCTAATTTTAAACTGTTCAACAATAAACATATATACACCAAATGAATTGTTGCAGAACTTCGACTATGTTATCCGACCTCTTCAACCGTCGAATAAAATCGCTGCTAACCTTATAGAATAGAGGTGACAGATGATCGGGGGAGGTGCAGCAATACTCTTCATAAGTCGTCCCCTTATTTTTCATCCCTCTTCAGACAAGAATTCATTCCAGTGGCCACGAATTTATCTTCACCGTCTTTACTCTTTCTAATCTACTTGTCTCGGGAGAATGAGTTTACTAAGTCGATTTCAGCCGATCTTTTTAAGCAGCTTTCTACATCCGGTGACGATTCTAGAGACTTCAACTCTGGTTCACTCTCTCCATGTCTAAGTCTAAGATCCTTGTGGTCCTTTTAACACACATTTCCCCGTGAAGCCTTAACACAGGCTCCCTACATATGAACGTTGATACACACACCTCTTTGATATTTCCGTTCCCATTCTCTTATGGATCGCTCCCCTTGTCCCGCTTTGACTACTTATACGATGCCATTACCCAATAGCTCTTACATAAATTGCACCGAGCCAAGGTTAAAAACCAATATCCATCTGGCGTTAGACCGAGCGGATGTGCGTGTATGCGAGCGCAGCGGCATCCCCATTTGCTCCCTTCAAAAACGGTTTCCAACTATTAATGATGCCTTTACACTTCTCAACAATAATTAAACTGCAGTTTCCGCAGGTGTTTTCGCAACCCACTTGTCGTTCCATAGAGTGGCAAAAGTAATCAGAGAAGAAAAATTACTAAGCATACAAAAGGACTCGCACCACTCCAAACATGATTATATTTAGAGCAGCTCCCAGATCTTGTGTGACTACCCTTTCTACACAGTAACATACTTTCGTTTATACTTCCTGTAACTCCACAACCACTCCTATTCTTCAGTTTGCGAAAAGCACATAAAATACTCGCAATACCAAAACTCTATCACCAACAGTCACTCTTGTTTGCCTATGGTCTGATTATGCTATACGGATTACTCTGCTTCTGCAGTCTGCATCTTAGGTCTATAATTTTTATTCCACTATAGTTCTTCATCTATCTACCTTTCAGAATTAAGAAATTAACGCTGCACCGTGGCTTTTCATCAACGACAAGGAAAGATATACTATAATCATCTTAGCACTATGGAGAGTATCAAACTGCACTGTGCATGTGTTAGGTGTCCTTTTGACTTGAAAACGCTTATACACAAACTGAAACTGGTCTCCTTGACAACTCCGCTTCGCTCTTTTTGAAGACATCTTCTTTCTTCAGTAAATCTTGTTCTGTCAGACAGATCCATCCCGGTTCTGTTCTATTACGCCACTTATTCTGTGAATCGTTCCGCACCGATGCTTGCAAATTATTTTATTTGCTTCGATTGCGAGTGAGTCCTTACTTCGGATTTCTTAGCGAGGACAAAATTCGTTTTTCTTTTTTTTCGGTGGTTTTTCTAATGTTTTGGATAACTTGCGCTAGTGTTGCGGTTCCAGGCTGCAATTGAGAATATTTCCCAAGGATAATTACATGCTTCTATACTCTCCCCCATACACCTCAGCATAAATATTTAAGAAAAAGGAGGAGAGCGGTAGCTAAACGGCTCCACAACGCCATAGACAACGAATATCACTGAATCTAGTCGTAGCAGTCAAATTCCTAGACTTATATAAATAGTACAAAGAAAACTGCTGTCATAGTCCCATACTTGTATATAACAGTCCTGTCATACGTGTACCTTAAAAATTGATCGGTGCTGATTGCAAGTCCCTTTACGTCTTGCACTCACCTTATCAATCGAAGCCTGGCCTGATGGTCTGCGGCTCTTCCCATGTCGAACTACTTAATTCAGGTACACCATAATCTAGATCTAAGTCACAAAAGGATACGTCCGGCATATCTCACTGGCAATCCAGTGGACATATGTGCACAAGTTATCCTTTACTTTCAAACCCCAAATACCATCTACCTCTTAACACCGACTGCGAAATACTCTCATGTGCACGTTACGAATCTTCGCTTTCAAACCCCTATACCATCTGCTCTAGCATCAATTTTGTCAGAGACACCTCAGAATACCTTTTCATTGGTCACCTGCAAACACAGTTTATAACATTCTTAACTTCCTCAACAACTCTTTTGCAAAATGTGCTACTTTTTCTTATAGTGAGGAGTAAATACCTTGGCTATTCCCTACTTTCACCATCTTTCTGTTCTTGACCTCTCTCTTAAAATCCGGTTACCCTTCTGTCATATTAAAGGCATCATCCTTGTCCCATTCCGCAGTTCACTGGGGATTTTTCTACAGTGTTTATTGTCGGCTTTAAAAAAGGGAAGGGTGTTGGTACGTCTGCTATCTTTCCTGACAGCAACCTCTCTCCAATATCCCTCCCCACCCTCAGCCTTCAATTTTTAACGCAAAATTAATGGCTATAATTGCCCTTCTCGATTTTATTCCTTGACCAACCAAGACCACTTTTATTAATTTATTCAGATTCGCTTAACGCCCACCAGGCGCTTAAAGCCCTCCATTCTAAAAACACCAATGGTAGCCGCTGTTGCAAACAATTTCTTCGTGCTCACTCTACGTAAGAAACAAACATTATTTTATAATCCCTCTACTATTTTTAACGGCAACAAATCGCTATATAAGGACAAAATGGTGTCGCGAAAATTTCCTTTCGGAGCTGATCTATTCCTCCCAGATTGCCATTCGACATGTAACTCCCCATCAATCTTGCATTATTATCCTGCTCTCTCGCAAGTTTTCCTGCGCTAATTGCAGAGGTGCAGACGAGTGATCAGCGAGAGGCATCTTAGAAAATAAAGTTGAACATTGTGCAGTTTCTCCTCTCATTAGAAGAAACGCTTCACGAGTGATACTTGCACGCCTTCGCGTATGGCCACACAATACACTCCACAGCATCACTCACAGCAGCTACATCCTGCTCCATCTGCAAATTTTTCCGTTCGCCATATCACATCTGCTTTACCCATATCTCATTGATTCTTCCCAACTGACCCCATTCCAGTCGTCATTGCCTTACTTTATGGTCCATAACACTTCTAAAGTTTATCCCGTATCTAGCCTAATTGTATTACTACAGTAAGGTCTTTTTCTCTTATCTTCAGAGAACTGAATATTCTTACTAACATATGATTGTTGTCAATTTAGACTATTTATAATTAAGAAGCCTTATGGGCCTATCTAGTTTTTTTGACTGAAAATTCATTTCGCCGTTCAAATTTCTTTGACATTTAAAACACAGTAATATGTATAAGCCAGACCCACCCATGACTTTATTATTCAACCAGTGAGCCGCCTTTTCGTGCCGGGTGGTCCTTACATGAACTCTCTCTCTTTTCTCTCTATACTAATATATATTATATATATTATATATTATTATATATATATAATATATTTATATATATATATATATATATACAATATTAATATTATTATATTAGTATTATTATAATATTATATTATACTAATAATATATATATATATTATATTAATATAATAGTATTATATATTAGTATAAATAATATATTATAAAAATATTTATATATATGCATCTTACCTACCGGGTTCAAACTTGACCATACTACTGTCCCATATAAACTTGGCGGCGGAACCAGATAAGGAACCGCGTGATTTTGAGAGTCAGCAAAAAATTAAATATTCTAATATTAATATTATATATTATATTATATATGATTATATATCTAATATAATTAAATATATATATAATCTATATCATAATATATATATATATAATATATATAATAATTATAAAGGATTTGGAGTTGGTCATTGTTGAGCCGAAGATGGAGCTGGATAATTTCAAAATGATGGAGCGGGCAAAAAATGTTTACACCAAACACCCCCTCGGAGGAAATATATCCGGCGTGACGACTAGACGGAAGGATACACGCCGTAGAGAGAGAGCAACAGATGGGTGCACCGCTGCGGTTAAAAATGTAGAAAATCGCTCTCGCCATTACCGTGTAGCGCATTTCCCACCCTCAACCCAATAGCGCCCCGGCAATCTTGCCCCAACACTTATCACTACCTAAGACGTCTCCGACCGCGCGGACATATTATGACTCATCAAATAACAGATTATGAGTTCTCACTTTTGGATCACATTGTAACATTAGAATACCTCATGCATGACTTGCCCAATATTTCACATCAGAGGAATGAATCACCCTCCTGCTGCACACCTATGAATTCAATATTCTTCAGTGCATTCCATTACTGATCATCTACTTTTTCTTTCTCCCACCCGATTGATTCCCAGTACACTCCCACTATTATAATATTCCGCTTACCAACGATTATCATTCATCCTCTTCATTTTCATCTCATTTATTCTTATCTCACACCACACAACTCTTAATACGTTTTCATTCCTCATTTTACCTATTCTTTCAACCTAAGACCCCCTAAGATTATCCTATCTGAACACCATTGCTGGTCTGTACTCTTATTCCAGATCTAGTCTCAATATATATTCTAACATCGGTAACAACATAACCCAATGCAAAACCATAGCGCACTCAAGAACTAGCCTTTTAACATCCACCGAAAATTGTAATTGCACAGCCACCTTCCCCATACACAACTTTTCCTACTAAACTCTGCATCATCGTTCCCTTTTTCATTCAAATTTCCTATTATATAATATATTTTGTTTTTTTTTGCCAGGTATATATATATATATATATATAATTATATATATATATATATATAATATATACAATATATATACTATATATATATATATATCGCGTAAAAAAAGTTCTTTATCTTCATTAAACATGTAAAGATTGACTAAAGCTTCACCAGTCAATGAAGAATTTTATGACTCAAATCCAAATATATATCAAATATATAAATATATATATATATATATATATATAATTATATATAATTAATATATTAGTATATATATATATATATATATATATATTATATATATATATATTTTTGTTAAGGGCGTTGAGTACAAAGTTTGTTATATAGAGAGTTATTCACTTCTCTTAATGTCTCATCAAGTTAGAGAAACTTTTTCTTTATATACAAAACTCGCTCTTCTGAATCAACGCTGGTCGGGCGGCCTGTTAATCTGGTCGGATCGTTAGGCATTTCATGCAAGTGACCATCCTGATTGAGTCGGATAACATTATATATATATTATATATATATATATATAATATTATATATTATACTTATATTTACATATAATTATATATATTATATATATTAATATTATATATATATATTATATATTATATATAATATATATATATATAATATATAATCATTGGCGTCGTTAAGGGCTAGGCTGGACATGCCTATCTATTTTAATCACCAAAGATTATAAGAAAACTAGCAAGAAAGCTTAAAATGAGACATGCAAGTAACCTCAGCAACAGATTCTAGCATTAATCTTAATAAGAAATATAAAACCAAAATGAGGATTTATGCATTTGCCTACCCTACACTGCTTAACTTTCCTACGCACATAGGCGAATCTGAAATAAAATTAAATCGAATATATACTCTCAATGAAATAAAGCCGCTCCCTGCTCGTCGACTCTCCTGCATTAGTGTTGCATAAATAGTTTTTCGTTATCATAATCAATCTTTAGAAGCCATGTGTTACTTGCCTATTAATAATTTCATTATTATCTATTCTCTATAAGAAATATATTATTATTATATATATATTAATAATATATATATATATAATATATATTATATACTATATATTATATTATATATGATTATATATATATAATTATATATTATATATATATATTATATATATTATATTACCTATTATTTATATAATTATTATAATATATTTATTATATATATTATTATATATATATATAACTATATATGCATTCTGTAATTTTCCTACAGTGGTAATAAAAGGAATAATTACTTTTTATCTTTATTTTTAAAATTAAGTAAATCGAATAGTAATAAATCAAAATGTAAAACATTTAAAATGCAATCAATTCATTAGTTAAACAATGGCCAGTTACACTAATTGATAAGATTTTGGGGCTAACACATAACTTACTATATCAACCACAACTCTTCGGTCTTTTTACACGAACCAAGTTATCGACTCTTTTTAGTTACACGTGAATTTAATAACTTGCCTTCCTCAAATGCCAGCATTCCGTGTAGCATTTTGCATTTACTCATTTACGACAATGGCCCTTCAGACGAGCACGAATTATTTTCCACATAATCGAATACCAATAATAATTAAATAATTCAATATATAGAACACCCCTTTTTGAGTTGTGTTCAGGTTTATATGCGTGTACAAGCTACTAGAGAGGTGTACGGTATGGGGCAAAGAGAACTTTCCTCACACGTTTTTTTTTTTCTTTTTTTTTTTTTTCATTGAGTAGTAATTTGATATTATTATTACGAAATACAATTTTTCTTACAATACTTTGTTACAAAATACATTTAAACCTCCTAATCCCACACTCGGGAGTTTGACTATTTCAACCTTCTATCACAGCCTCCCGTTTGACGTCGCTCTTTTTTAGTCAAATTAATGACTCTCGCCTAGCAAATTCCCCAACTTGCTTTTCCACCTAGATATAGATAAAGGAAAGAAGATGATTTTTTTTGAAGTTATAATTTTTAATTAAATTACTGTCTGAGTAGTGCGAGAGCCCCCCCTTTTTTCTCTTCTCTCTTCCCTTTTTTTTTTTCTTTAATTTAGTCTATTTTCTCTTGGGTTTCAGCGTCCCTATCGGTTATGTTATGAAAAGATTCCCATTCATTTCGTTGAGTTTTCTACTAGCATTCTTCCCTCTGCTTTTAAAATATAACTTATTCTTTTTTTCCTATGCACCCTGAACAGTCCTGGTATCCTCTGACAGTTTCCCACAATAAATATACTGTTGAATTTTTATTAACACGCTTGCCTTGGTCTTTCAACAAATAATATTTATTTTATAACAACCTGGTGGGCAGGCGCACCATTAACAACTGTGTTTCTTCTAAATAGCACTTTACTACGTGCACTTGAGTGCCTCCTCGGTGTAACAAGCTTCTCGCACTGATATGTTTGGCGAACTATTAGCGTGTGTGTGACCCTTGTCATTTAGAGGCAATCTCAAACAATACGTGCAAGCTAAATTCAGCCATTTTACCCTTATTCTCCTCATCATTAACAACACTATGTGTCACTATGGAGCTTGCTTAATTTTTGCTGGGCCTTCACGAGGGGTTTAGCTTGAAATTTACTATTGAGTAGTTACACACCGTTCATTAAATAGATTGCATGAACTGCTTCATCATCCAAAAGTCTTTAATGGATGCCACGGAACGGAAGGAATTCGCTCACTAACAACATCAACACGAGTCTACCTCGCCCTGCCTAGGGGGTAGAGCAAGGATACTTACTAAATCTGTCGATTAAAACAAGCAGATAATTGAACCCATATACGAAGCTTACATAAGTTCACATGAAGGGTGTCGAATTTCTCCGAGACCTTAAATCTGCCGAATTCTGGAGATATTCCTCTAACCTCTCTATTTTTCTACGGCGTCAGAGTCGTGTATGTATAAATTTCTTACTCTACTATGCTGAATCTGGGATGCGAATCCACTTTCAAGGATAGGCAGAGAGCGGCTTATTCTACAATGACACCGTATTGTATGACAAGGAAAGAAACGAGCACAGGACTTCCTCAGGAGGTGGGGGAGGTTTCTTGTATCCTAGGGGTGCCCTGTGAGACATCACACTGCCAAAGACAGGTCTCCCCGATGGATCAACTTCTAATGTAAGCGCTCGTCCACTAGTACAGCCCCTTCATAGGCGCCTGTGATGTGCGCGCGTGTGGATTATAGCGGTATCTCTTTAAATCTACTCATCCTGCATTTTCTTTAGCTTCACTTAACCTTTTTTACGTTGCTATCGCTTATTGATTACAAATAATCAAAGTCATTATCATCACCACTATTATTAACATTCAATGCCGACTATTATTACTTCTACTACCACTACTATACTACTTCTACTCTTATTATTATTATTATATTATATAATATATTATTTATTTGGTATCATTATATCTATTATTAGTATATATTAATTGGATATATTATATTATTATTCATTATTATTACGCTTTATAATGTTTCTGATTATATTATATTATTGATTTTATTAGCATTTTTTATTTTTAATTGAAGTATATTTTATTCATTATTTATTACTCTTTTATTATTACTTTCTTTTATTAGTTTTAGTTTATTTATGTTATATTATATTATTATTATTATATTATTATTTATATATTATTATATTATTATTACTATGTTTTTATTATTGATTATTATTTTGATTTGTAGTTGTGTGGGGTGGGATTATATTATTATTCATTATTATTATTATTATATTTTTTATTCTATTATTATTATTAAATATTATCATTATTATTATTATTATTATTATTATAGTGATGTTTATTCTGTGGATGGTATTAATTATTTATATTATTAATATTATTTTATTATTATCATTATTTATTTTATACTTATTATTATTATATTATTTATAATACTTTTATAATTACTTTTAATTCTGATATCTGACTGACCCTTCCACCAATGGGAATTTTGATATTTCCATTCACTAAACTTCTCCTCCAGTTTAACTCCGTTCCATGCAGTGTGTGTTTGGCCACGACCCACTCCTCCTCTTCTATACAGCCTAGTGCAAATATCCCCAGGTCCTAAATCTTATCTCTTCTTAGCCAATTCGTTAATGGATTATCCGCCAATTATTTTACCTATTAAACCAGATTTAATCAACGTTCAAAATTGCCAATGCATTCATAAGTTTAATTCCATATTTATAACCTCTGTACACTCTTTTGTCTGGGTATAAGCTTGATAACCATTGTTGCTGTACAAATAACTGACTTTCCTATTGCAATTAAGTAAGCAATATTTTGGAAACTGTTATTGACGGCATGTATCCTTAACAACTGTGAGTGCACTTCACTCAAGTAATTTATGTACTTAAGAGCGAAATCTTCGTACTATATTTCTTCTCCCATCCAGCGCGCTGGCTATAGTCGAACCACTCCTTTGGTTATATAATCTTTTTCATCGCGGAACTGACAACAGCTGGTCGCACTCACACCATTGCCGTTTAGCTTCTTGGAATGCCGTCTCTCCACTCCCAGAAATCCTTTTTATTGGATCAGGCTTTCCCCTTCAACATTTTTGTTAGGTTGCAACAATTGGCCGCTCCACTTGTTAATTCGCAAAGTGTATATAGACGAGGTATCTCTAGTGTTGATAGTTGGGATTTGAGATTTCACCACTGCATCGATTATTTCTCTCCATTACTAGCCTATATTCTCTCAGCTAATATTGAAACTAGAAATCGTTCTCCCGACTCAAGCACACTTTTTTGTTCATATAAATTTCATTATACTAATCTCTCTAAACTTTCTCCATCATTGCAAAGTTCTTCAGAGTTTTCCTGTATTAAGATTTCATCTAAATAAACAAAAACATCCCTTAAATCTCCAAGCAAGATTGACATGAAGCGCGAAAGCCACTAAGAGACTTGCTTGCTTGAAATTAAATAGTTAAAACTGTAGTTACCAAAAGGACAAGTAATAGTGAAATATTTCTTTGTTTCCTCGTGATCGGCACTTATCAGTAAGCTTCGCCGAATATCGAAGCCGTAAAGTTAGGTCAACTTGCAATTTGTCAATTGCAATAAGATATCTTTAATCTTAGGTAGAGCAAAATTGCAGAGTTATCTCTGGGTTTAATAACCTCAGATCCAACGAACTAAACGAAACCTCTGCCATCCGCTTCTTTGCAAAATCTAGTGGTGAAACCCCAATTGCTCTTCCCCCGACGACAAAGACCCCCCGCTCCAATTAATTATTGATTCTTCGACTTGAACTCTCAAAAAGGTGTAGAGCTATGCTTTATTACTCCCCAATTTATCGGCAGCCGCTACTTCACCTGGTCAATGGGTAATGCCGCTCAACTCGCACAAAATTCTTCTTCAAAGTCATTCTTCTCTCTCCCACCCTACATCAACTGTGCAATCTTTAACCCCCCTTAGTACAATCTTTACCCCCTCCCCCCCCCCTATAGTTTCGTTAGCGTCGGATTGTGTAGCCGTTTCGAATTTCACAGCTGTCAAAAATACAGGCCACCATCTTTCCTGTTACTATTGAAAAACCAAGATTAAACGCCATCTTGACGTTGTCATTCTTTAAATCTAAATAGGTGCTTCATAGGATTAAGAACAAACTTTTACTTCCTAATAAATCATAACATTCGTTATTCGCAAACAGGCATATTATAAAGAGACACGTTAAAGATAGATTTCGAACATGGCTCATAGAAAAATAAAAGCTGGCTTACTAAGAGAAAATTACTTACGCTTTCGTTGTGATCTAAAAAAATAAATAGGCACCTAAAAGTCACAATCACATGACAAAAATCCGGGTTTTTTGAAAAAGCTCAGAACATTACAATTTATATCTGCAGCGTCAGCATGCACATTGAAAGTACTATTTTAACCCCAAATCAAATTTCAAATCCCTATCTATAATATTCATGCACCCACTTGCGCTCTGGCAGTCTCAATAACACACCCCTTATCTAATTCACAACCCTATCAACCGTCAGGCAACTTCGGATGTCTAGCAATAAATTCATTGTTAAGTTTATCTAAATACTATACGTTTATCGAAACTTACCCTCTAACGCTGCAAACCATTTCATGTCGAGTTCCAAAACTCCTACTACTAGATATCAATATCACATGCATTATTTTCTTAAAATTAATGATCCTCATGCTTATCGGAAGAAGAAAAACCTCCTTCATTTCTAAAACTAATACAATTTTCCAAAAGCGTGAGAAATTGGCTGAACAATTAATTACAATCATTATTATCATTTTTTATCAAAGTTATGGGTCACAATTCTGAGTCGCCTCTCCCGCTTCCCCAGTTATCTAATGGGGAGCATGTCGACTCGAGGGGGAAACAGACGACTACATTACAAGCTTTGTTCAATAGTAATTATAGAATTTAACAAAACCTCAATTCATTCATCTCTCATTCCTAATTCTACAATCACTACTATTATTATCTTTATTCTATTAATCTCAACATGCATTGAGTTTACATGTAAACTTAGAGACTCCTGGGAGGTTGACTCAGGTGGGAGAGAAGCTGACCCGCTAGAAGTTCCCACCTCGTCCATTTGAGTCATCGTTTCACCGTTAAAATTTTCAATCAATGCATTGTTATCACCCGCTCCTTCCCTTGATTATTTTTACAAGGTTAAAAATGCTCTTCATTTAAATCTATCTAATTAATTAAACATTTCCATCATACCCCGATTAACATAATTACAATTATTTACTAAATACCTGAATTTACGTTATATGCCATTAAGATTAGCAACTCATATTATTGTATAATTATTTTATGATCACACTTGCATTATTATATTAATTTACTCATAATAATATTTTTCATTCCATGTGATTATTATTATAAAATTGTCCCTATCATATTATTTTAATTCTAATATTATATTAATGACTATTAATTCCTACCATGTTTGATATCACTTAATAATGTCTTCTACTTAGCTAAACATTAAATTTCCCCGCCCCAAATTAGAGTATTATACAAGTTGCAGAACAATACAAGATTTCTCTCACCACAAGCGTTATCCCCCACATAATTACCCATCTGGCCTGGATCGTCTCACATGCCAACCTCCCATTCTCCCTTTCGAATCGTTGGAGTTCGCATGCGGGGAGAGGGAGTTCGGTGTGCTGGATTAACATACATTGGCAAATATCCCTTCACACCTAACATATTATGCAATGATTCTATGGAACCTACAAGACCTTCATTTCACTTGGCACCAGCTGCCAAAATTGGTTTAAGTTGATCGGAAGCCTCTTTCTCTTACTTGAATCATTATTTGGTGCAATTCTTCGCATTCTGACACATGCTCTTCGCGAGCTCTATCACCTCTTTGCGAGTGACCATTCTTCACCGATTTTCATGAGAGATTATCAGCCGACTTTTTTCTCTCTCTTGTGCTGAAGCCTCTTGGCCAGGTGGCTTGGTGACTTTCCTGTTGATCGGAACGGGCGTCCAAGCGCCATTCGTTTCTCCCCCCGCGGGGGATTGGCGAGCTCCGTTTTGGGAAAAAAAATTAGTTAAATCTCGTCTGCAATTTCAGATAATCCTCAAATCATGTTCTTCTCTTCGTTATAGCAATTTTAAACTGCTGATCGGCAATCGTAAGAAAAGAGTTCTTATAAATTTTCTCTTTCACTATCGAATCGAAGCTGCATATACCGCATTTCTTTAAGTCTTAACTCGTATCGCATGCGGAGCTTTCTCCCATTCCTGATCAAAACTTCTCTCCTTGCGTTCTTAGCGATGGCATAAGTTTCTATTCATTATTTTAAATTTGGTACATCGTCTTTATTGCGAATTTAACGTAATTTTAACTTCTGCAGTATGTACTGGCAAGGATATTACCGTCCTTCTTGATCATGTTCATAAGTGCGAAGGATCATCTTCGTCTGCCGAATCCACTCAAGGGCATCAAATTCGTTAAAAAAGATAGTTATCTTCTTTCTTCCTTTTCTCCCTAAGAGCTGGGAAGGGTGACTCTTCAACCAGGGTTTCGCTGCTCAGCTCTCCTTAGATCTCGCTGTCATTCCTGTTCTCTTAGTACTGCTCACTTTCTTCATTTACTCCTTCGTGGGACTTTGGGAGTGATGGGTTCATTGATGATACCGAGTCACCATACTATGTGTCTCTTCGTGAACTTGGGTATTTTCTTTTTAGACTTGAGCCTTCTTAACGTTTTTTCTTTTTTTTACTTTTAGGGGAAAGTTTAAGCTATTTTGTTATTTTATTTTTCTAATCTTTTCGGGGAATTTGAACTGGTTTTTTTTTTGTGTGTTTTTTTTTCGTGTGTTTGTGTTTTGAATGGCACTTTTTTTCACTTCACGTTTGTATATCAAGTGTTAAATTAATTCACTGTTTGACACTCTTCAGATCAGTTAGTATGGAGTCAAAGTCACTCGAAAGTTACCATTTCTTTGCATAAATCTGGAAGATATTAATACAGGTATAAAAAGATATTACTTTTTCTTTATTTTAAAATAAGTAAATCGAAATTTTTGTTGTCACTTTACATTAAAAGCAATATTCATTACTTAAACACATGCCAGTTCACATAATTGATTAAATTGTGGACTTAGCACATATATTACTTATCAAACCAACTCTCCGGTTTTTTTTTTTACTAACCAAAATTAATGCACCCGCTCTATCTTAACTTGAAGTCATAACAATCCTTCCTTCCCTCAAATCCAGCATTTCTCGTGTGCATTTCAAAGACTCATTTTTACAAACGGGGCCGTACAGAGAGTTCACCGAATATTTTTCTCAATATGCAAATTACCAATATAATTAAAATTTAATATATATAACCCCCTTTTATGGAATGGTAAATTATAACCTACATTCTACATGAAAGGTGTCGGATATTGTGAGGCTCGGCAAAAAGATCTTCCTCACAATATTATATACTATATATAATTATATAATAAATAATATATATATATAATATTAATATTATATTATATATTATATATATATATATATATATTATACTATATATTATATATATTATATATAATTTTTTATAACTATATATTTGACTTTAATTTTCGTTCGCGTAGTTGAATTGTTTTATTGCTAAAACAACTTTAAGAATACAATAATATCAGTTAATAATCTATAAAACGCTTATAACAACGAAGAAGTTACAAAAATCGCCAATTATGAGAACTAATAACTGTGTAATTTTTCTTCGTAAACAAGGATCTAATTATATAATATAGTTATATATATATATATATTATATTATATATATTATATATATATATATTATAATTATATATATATATATATATATTATATATAGATATATATACGTATATATATATTATATATATTATACTACTATATATATTATATATCTAATAATATAATACTATATTATATATATATATAACTAAATATATCATATATTATATATATATTATTATAGTTATATCATAATATATATATATACAGTATATATTATATATATATAATATATATACTATATCATATATATTATTACTAATATATATATATAATATATATTATTATATATATATAATATAAATATATAATCATAAATATATATATCATATATACTATTATATATATATCATATAATATACTATTATATATATATATTAATATACTATTAAAGATATAACTATTTATTATTATTTATTATATATATACTGCTTTATATTAATATAAAAATATAAAATACTAAAATAACTATATAATATATATATATTATATAAAATTATACTAAATATAATAAATAAAATAATATATGATTGATTCTAATAAAATACTAATAAAAACAAAAAAATAAATACTATAAAAAACTAAATTATATATATATACAATATATATATCTATATATAATTAATCATAAATATAATACTATATTAATACATATTAATTTAATAATAACAAAACTATCATAATATAAAAATATATATTAATTTATAATAAATAATATAATTATATAACAAAAAATAAAATCTTGCATATATATAATACCCATAGATGATAAAACATCTTAGTATTACTCAACTGAATAATATAAATAATATTAATATTATATATATTAAAATAATATAATAAATACTTAACAAAATATTAAATAAAAATAAAATAATATATAAATAATATATATATTGATAATTAAAAAAACACAATTAAATAATATAATAAAATTAATATATATTATAAATAATAATTAAAATAATAAATAAAAATAAGATAATAATAAAATAATAATGTAAAATAATAATAATAATAATAAATATAGAAAAATATATTATATACTATAAGGAATATAATATAATTAATAATAGTGATTAATGAATATAGCTAATGTATGATGTAGAGTATAATATACCTGGAACCAAACAGTGCTAATAGATAACACGACATAGAGATATAGGTATAAGAGTAGGGAATATGGTAGGGGGGAGGGAGGGGTAGGGGTAGGTAGGGGGTAGTAGTGTGAGATATGTGGAAATGGGTACGGTTTAGGGTTATCGATAGGTAGTATATTACTCTATAGTTAATCACATGACCGTATAGGGTGTTAGAACGGAACTATTTAAGAATAGATGAGTTCCTCCTTGAACCTCATGTAATATAGCCATTAATAGGAAGTGGGCTAGGAGAAGGAGGGAATAAGAACAGTAGGGAATAATAGATAAATAAAGTATAATAAAGATATAAATATATATAATAAACTATATGTAAAATATACATATAGGTGATTGGATAGTGATTTATAAACTTTTAGAATAATAAGATAAATATAATATAATAAATAAGAAAGAGATGTATAAATAATTCTATTAATATTAATAATAAATTATAATAATATATGAATAATATTAATAATTATTAATAAATAGAACATAATATAATATATACAAATATTAAATAAAAAAATAAAATTAGATAATAAATACATTCAAATAAAAATTTGATGTTAAATAATAATAAAAATGATTTTTCTTATATAATACAATTCATCATATACTATAACTATATATATATACTAATATATATATATATATATTTATAATTATACATATATTAATATTTTATTATTTACATTAAATTATTAATAACTACTATAATATTCATATATTATATTAATAATGTGTTGTGTGCTGTTATATATAATATATAGTATATTCATATCATATATATTGTGTGGGTGGGTGTGTGTGCTACTGAATGATATTGCTATATATATATTATACTAATATATATTATATTGGACTTTCTCACCTTTCTAACTTTTTTGTCATATACTCCTTTATTCAGAGCAAGCAACGACTAAAATAAAGACAACTCGCTCTTCTGTAAAGACTCTAGCTTTTTTCGATACAGACGCAAATTTCAATTTCTACCAATTGCCATATCCTCTCATATTGTATTATTATAATTCCATACTTATTTGATCTCTCATATATTTATATACAATTTATGATTTATCCCTTATATTCAGACTTCATTTTATTTATTATTATTATATTATTCATTTTATTCATTATTATTATTAATTATCGAATTTAATTAAAGGTTGACTTGCATTCTTTGCAACATAAAATTTTCAGATTTTATTCTCATATTTTTAGTATATTCTTTATTTATTTGTGTTATTACACAAAGTTCTCCTATCCAATCGCTATTTAGATTTACAATGAATCTTACCTATTATTAGTGATCATTTCAATAATATTATTATACATATCATACATTACCTGCTGATTTATACCATTCTTCAATTTCATCACTATAAATCATACCTAATCATATTAATCATCCCATAAGTCTATTTCACTTTATAATTCTATCTCAAATCATCTCACATACGTATTCTCCATCACCTTATCATTACTCAATTGTATTATGTAAGATTTCTATAAGTGTTCTACTCTCACACTCTCCTCACATCTATTTCTATTCTAATTAATAAATATAGTACCACTATTCTAATTATCTACTTATATTACTTTGTGAAGGTTCACCTTTATCTCTTTTTCATACCTTTCTTATCCATAATCTTCTATCTCTATTACTACTTGTTTAGTCCTTATTATTATCATCTATTACCAATGTCATTTAACTATCCATTCTCTTCATATATAACATTTTATCTATGTCATACTTCATTTTCATCTTATTTTAATTATTATTTTACTCCATACTATATCATTTCGTAAACTCTATATTTAGTGAAATTTCAGTATTCTATCATACCTATCCCTCTATTTTTTCTTCGCATACCTTTCTTCACTTCCTATATATATATTACTATTTTGTAACTCTATATATTATTCACTCTTATAGCGCACATCCATCAATTTACTATTACACATTACTCTTCTTAACAAATGACCATAGTATTATTTAAATACTTAGTCTATAATTACTTTCACGTTCCATACTTGAATCATTTTAATTTTATTAAAAGACTATCACATACTTTTATTATATAATCATTTATATTAACTATCTTTACATGAGTTTGGGTCCCACTCTTACTTATTTATATTCCTATCTCTCTATCCATTAACCACTCATAACTTAATTTTTTATCATAAACTCATATAAGATCTATAATATCCAATACCATACCTCTCAAACAATACTCCTTACTGTTATTACCACCTCACTTATCACTATCTATCTACTTCTCCTTCTTTACCATCACACAATCATTTTCATAATATAATATTTCTACTTCTCGAACCACCATGCTACATTACTCATCCTTCTATCGATACCTGTTCACATTTCATATTGTCCAGCACATAATTTCTAATGCTCCTAATATATACTCACCACCCAATAATACAGTCATATCAGATCATTCCTAGATAAAATCTCACTCATCTCCATATCTACCACATGAGACCATAGCACAATCTACTCACACACCTTAATCAACTCAGACTATTATAAATTTAACCATTAGATCTTTATTATACTCACCGAAGAGATCCACCATATAGTCTACTGTGCATACAATATACATATAAACAAGACGTTAATAAACTCTTTCTTTCACTTCTTACTCCTATCCTGACTAAAACAATTATTACGCCTCCACACCTCAGTCCTTAACCATTATCCTTTCTATCTTTTGTTTTCTCAGTCACAACAGCGATCAAATTTTATATCCTTTTTATTAATAATAATTATTCATCACCTACACTCTTCTTTCCTATATCTAATTATTTATCTCGAATTATATACAAATACTATGTTGAGTTTCTCTAGTACTTTTTCATATCTTATATTATTTCTTTTAAAAATTAACGATCTTGAAAACACTAGATTTTTTAATCAAGTTCCATATTATTTAATTATTTCTAAGAAAGTTATTTAATAAATAGATATATTATTTATATAGATATAATATATATTATATTATGTATTATATATACCATATATAATATAATAATATATTAATTATTATATATATTATATTAATATTATATTAAATATTACAAGTAATTATATTTAATATAATAATATATTATATAATATACTATATATATTATATATATAGTAATATTATTATTAATATATATATGTACCAAATTATAGACACATGTTGGAGTATTTTGTTAGAATCTGAACCAGATTTCAGCATTTAAAACTGAACCTTGGAAATTCAATTTTGCTTCTACAAATCTCCCTCTCTCCCTCTCTAACTTTCCTATCTCTTTCGACGGCTCTCATCTAGTTTCATCTATTTTTGACATATAGAGAAACATACCCTTATAGGACTATCATTATATAGCTTATAAACAATTAAAAAAATGTTTATTGGGAACCTCACATCACAACTTTGATTAGCTTTAGAGTGATTACTTCATAATAATAGCTTTACGCTACTAGCAACAATTAACGAAATTCACAGGTAGCACTACATATGTTTAATCTGATATAGAATACTTAGATCGTAAGATACTACTTATAGTTATACTATATATATCCCTTTATTTTATTATACCCATATATATTTGTGCCCTCTAGGTCATATATAATTATAATATATTACACTACAACTCTTGATCTACACCTTTAGAATCATAAACGTAGTACAGAACATCATTTGATGGAGTGTATCATGAAAATTTGAACTTTAATGAATAATATAACACAATTCTCTGAAATCACTGTGAAAAAAAAATCTTTAATTAATAGATTGGAGCTATATAAAATTGGCCGAGCACCGAAAATTTTAGCACCGAAAGTTTTAGCACCGCAGCACTGGTGCTGTGTATCGAATAACTTCAATTTTGGCTTAATGTATCTGCAGGAAAGAATTTGGATAAAAAAAAAAAAAACTTTTTCATGTGTCACTACTCGTGACAGCCATTTACAAATCTTAATAAATAAATATAATTAGAATATAGTTTATTATTTAGTTAGTCCAACTCAAGTTGTTAAGTCTCCGAGTTTGCTACTTATGGAGACACTTTACAGGGTTGCTTTGATGTAATATCATCAAAGCAACCCTGTAAACTCCTTCCTTCTTTTACTCCGGTTCTGGCTCATTTTAAATTATTATGTATACACTCGTACGTTTTCTATCCTTTCAAGTGACACTTATATAAAATTTAATTACTAAACTATTGGCGCCTAAAATCTATCCTGATGAATTGATTATTACTTTTATATTTACTTATTAACTTTTATTATTGGTTAAATCCCTGTTTATGTGGAGTTATGATCTTAATGGGCACTTATTAGTTCTTTTTTTCACTAATTTTTTATTATTATTTTACTAATCGTACATAATTTATATATTGAATCACCTCTATATATGTTTTATTTTTACTGATCAATACAGTAATATATTCAATATGAATTTTATTATTTAACCTATATATATATAATCACTGAAAAATAAAAATAAAAGTACAATAATATAAATGAAAGCGTTATGGCATATCATATATAAACTATAGTATTTTATATATATTATTAATATTATACGAAGTACTCACTCAAGCTTAAGAAATATTAATACATAAGGACTATATGGACATAGCTAAGCCTTTTACACAACAATATAATATATTGAGGCTACTAACACTTTTGAAACTATTTAAAAAGTAGTAGGATTGAAGGGATAACTTGATAATTACATTCAAATGCCTATTGTTTTAGATTACAGTATATATACTCTAAATTATGAGTTATTACTTATGAAAGTTAACGTAAATGATAGTAGTATGTATTGTAATCAATATAATGCACTTAGGTGTATAAGAGAATATATGTATATTAGCGCCGTTAAATCAGTTTATTATGGAGAGTGTAGATAAGTTAAATATTAATTTTTGTCTAAATCTACATTGATTATATATATATAGGCGTAATATAGTGTAATTAAGGTAGAAAAAATAAAATGTAAATGATATGAAATTCTTTATTTACATATTAATTTATTTGAGTACTCAATATATTATTGGAACTGTAAATGGCAATTGGGTATTACTCATAAATAAATATATCAACTATAGCCAGGTACTGAGTTAAAGTAATTTGTTTGGTTTTACTATTAAGGAAATATATGTGCCTTGTATAACTATCGTGGAACATCTTACTTATCCTTTATTATTTAATATTTGGTAAGGATAGTAGCTATAAATATCGATTGAAACTCTTCACACTATTCGCCACGCACTCGTAATACATTTGAGATTTGTAAGTTAGGTGTTCTGATTGCTACACTTGTGTATCCTTTATGAGAATATTCATAAATATTAGGATTGAAGTATTTTGAGTGAGCATATTAGTGTGGTCTTATGAAGAGAGGTCAAAAATCTATGAATGTATTATTGAGTAAAGTATTTTATATAACGGTACCGTACTATGATAATATTGAAAGATACTTCTAAACATGAAAGTGATATGAAGATCTTAATAATTATTAAATACCTATTGTTATAAAGAGTATATATATATATTTGCTTATTTATATTATTGCCTATATTGGTGGGAGTACTAAAAAATATAGCTTAGATTTTTATTTGAATAGTAGTGATGTATAATAAATATTTTAAGCTTAGTTTTTTATATATGAGGGGAGGAATGTATAATAATGAATATTTCTCCATTTGGCTTGTTTTTACCTAATAGTGAGGCTATTACATATTGAGTTAATGTAGGGATATTTTGAAGTGTCAGTTTTGAGGAAGAATTTTTAATTTTTTTTATATAATAGATTAGTTATTTTTAGGTTTTAATATTTGGAGCAAGAAATTTTATACTATATGATTTGTAATAATGATGATATTATTATCATTGTTTATTTAGCCCAAAAATTTGCATTGAGATTATATATACTTGACTATAAATTATCTAGAAAACTAATAGACCAATATTATCGCAATTGGTGATTAGATGTATTATTATTATTTATAATTGTTAGTTAATTAATGAAAATTTGATTTGTTCAGTATTTTGTCTGAGGAAGTTTATACAATATAATTTTATAATTAAGTATGTCGATATTTCTGGTGAGTGAAGTTGGGGTTAGATATTGCTTGTCAAGTATCCAGAGTGATATCATTTTATATATATTTGGATGTTTTTAGCATTAATTATATATCTAATACAGTCAAACTCATTATTTGAGTATTTGAGCTGTTTAGAGTGAGTATATAGAAGAGCAAAAAGTTTATCAGTTGCTTGGAATAAGTATAGCAACTAGATCTAGTTTACTATACTTACGATCCAGTTATATTGGATAAGGGACTTATATAGGAGTAATGAGATCTAGTTCTATATATTATAGTAGCGGAGTAGCCTGCTAGAAAGCTTGTCCAATTATAAATTGTTTTCTATGTTATACCTATATTATTAGATACATTTTTAAAATATAAAGAATAATATAAATGTAGAGATATATATATATAGTATATGTTATTATATATATAGTATCACAGAAATTATTGTTGATTTAGTTATTTAAAATAGAATAGTATTATGAGGGTTGGGCTATAAAATAAGTTTTATTGACCAATAACTATATATTATTGATAAGTAACTTGAGAAAACTTTATAGAGAAAATATTGTGGGGAACAGATATAGAGAATAATATTAATTATTACTATAAGTAGAGTGAAATGGTGGAGTTCTGGATATTATTTATTGTTAAAAGTCATCAAGTAGGTTATATTGTATACTATTACTGTTGTTGAGTATAATGAGTGAATGTAAGTTGTCTTATTCTACACAGGAATTATTACCTATATATAATTATACTTGGTATGCGTGTTTGTGTTAAGTACCACTGTATACTACCAGTGATATGTAGTCAATTGAACATTCAATTATGGATATATTATAATACAATAGTTATATTATAAATTATTAATAATATATTAGTGTTAATGATATATATAGTTAGAGGAGTAATCAAGGTCTAAGATATCTGATAAAAAAAACATGGCAATGTTGTGATGTTGATGGAGCATATAGCAATATTAAAAAATTTTAATATTAATATAAGTTGTACGTTTCTCTACTTAAATATATATATATATATAGACATATATATATTTAATTACGATATAGGAGTTAGGCCTACTTTTTAATTTTATAGGTATATATTATTTATAGCTTGTGAAGAGGAGTTTAATATAAATTTCTAAGTTTGTACTAGTAATAAATTAAATATTATTTTACTATATGCTATAATTGCGTAATAATAAGGCTTAATATCGAGTTTTGAGTATATATTATAATGATATTCAATTACGTCTATAGTCTTATAGTATATTATGAGTGAGGTATTGTGTAGTTTATAAGTAGTATATTAAAAATATTATTACGATGAAGTATTTAAAGTATTATGCTATATCTCTTGGGAGATAAAAATGAGTTATATGAGCTATATATATTGCTGTATATATATATAAAGTATAACTGTGATAAATATATTATGAGAGTTATATTTATAAATTGGAATGTTGATGTATAATATATAGGCCTTTTACATTTGATATATATAATCTTTATATACCAATATTATATTTGAGTTATATATTTAATTATATTAGAGAGAACTACGTACATGTTTAGAGATTATTGAAGGATATATGTATAGATAAATTAAATTTCATACTTAGATGAAGTTTTATACTACTCACGCATTAAATAGTGGCAGGACCTATATATATCATCTAGTAGGTAATAAAGTACATTAGGTATATAGGTATTATAGAGTATAAAAGGAGTATATTTAGTTGTATTTTATTATAAATGATATTAACCTACTATAATATTTTGAGTATGTATATACAAGAGAGTTATATTGACATAATATATCTGAGACTGTCATAGACTTTATCTTATCACTACCCTATAACAATTTCACTATTATATTAACTAATAATTTAAAGGAATACTACTCACAGATATATGATTCTTTACTAAGATACCTGGAATTTGAATTATATCTAATAATATTAAATTATATTATATAACTATATAAAGCTGCATCTCTGACATATATAATTAACTAATTAATAAAATGAAAACATAACAGTTCTAACCTTAAAAAATCAGTTGTCCTTTAATTATCGACTAGTAAAATTCGCTAAATAGGTATAGTATAAAAATAATTTCTTTCACTAAGTAGCTAATCCAGGAATAATTTGCAGCCTGCTATATTTATATTTTTAACATTTTACTGCAGTAAAGAAATGATAATGCTAAATTTATAAATTTAGGTGCTTCAAAGGAAAATATTTTAATCTTACTAAAACTTAATTGAGATCTGACAAAGAGAAATAGTTTTACATCTACTACATAACTTTTTATCTAAGCGAAAAGACAAAAATAATATCTAAAATTTAGAAAGGAGCAAGATAGAGTAGGACGTATTAGGTTAAAAATATTTCTCCAAATATGTGTAATTTAATGACTGATAATTAATGACCCCACTCAACGCTCAAACCTTACTCAATGGCCCTGTAAGGTACTTAACCAGGGATTACTTGTGAAATGAGGTTGAACGGTATCACATGAGAAAAATAAAACCCATACTTAGTCAGGGCGTGGAGATAAAGATAATGTCCACAGGTGCACTATCGTCGCCTAAGTGAATTTATTTCTATGGGTCATAACTCTATATCGATCTTTCTCATATAGGAAGATGTCCAAATACGGTAAAAACATATTAAAAAATAGCGTGATTGGCCTCATCTCCAATCAAATTTAAACAGACATGGTATACGAGTGAATGAATGACATAGAAAAAAACGTACTAACAGATAACAG
>JABUQX010120577.1:0-35000 GCA_015478945.1 Trachelipus rathkii | reverse complement strand
AATTATTTACATCGCATTTGAAATAATTCCATTAAGTAGACGTATTTATTTGGATTTATTTTCTTTTTGTCTCATTTTTTTTTTGTTTCTTTCTTTCTTTTTTCTTTTTTTTTTTTTTTTTTATTCTGCTTTATTTAAAGCCGCATTAATACAAAATTCGATTTCTCTCTATTCACGTTTTTATATTCTTTTATAATTTTCTAACCCGATTTATATATATAAATACTATAATATATATATATATATAATATATACTATATAGCTATATATATATATATATATTATATATATATATATATATATATATATAATATATTTATATATATAATATATTATTAGATATAGCTATTATAGATATATATTATACATAACATATATATTATATCACTATATAGTACTATAGTACTATAATATAACGGGATAGTATACTGATATATAATGATAGTATTTATGTATAAATATATATACTTCTAGTAAGTTGATATATACGTATATATAAATAAATAATATATTAATATATATACTATATATATATATAATATAAATAACTATATATAGTATATATATTATATTACTAATATAATATACATATATATACTATAATAGTATATATATATAGTATAATATATATAATATTATATATATATATTATATTATATATATATATATATAATATATATATATATATACCAAGATTTAATTGCACTAGCCACCTTCCTACCATTCATAACTTTCATACTACACTCTTCATCATCCGTTCCCTTTTCATCCAACATGTATCCTAAATATTTAAACTCGGATGCTAGTTCCAATTGCTCACCATCCAACATGATTCACACCTCGGACTCTCCTCACTCACTACCATCACCTTACTCTTATCTCCATTTACTTTCAAACCCTTCCTTTTACAGACCATATCCCTTCCAAACCCCTTTAAATATTCTTTCAAACTTTCTTCAGATTCATCACACAAAACCAAATCATCATCTTCCAGTAAACAAGGCACCCTCCATTCCCTTCCATTTTCCATTAGTCTAACACCTTCTCCATATCACCCCTAACTTCTAATTATTTCATATATATATATATATATATATATTATATATCTATATAATAGATATCTAGTATGATAGTATATATATATAGCTTTATAAATTTATATATATATTACTTATATATATTTATATAGGAGTATATAATAAACAATTAAATAAGCCAGAGACAGTCAACAGAATCACTGCCTATTCAATCCATTAATTAATATTGAATCATCCTTTTCACTCAACCATTTATACTTACCCCCTATTCACTATCGTCTATCATACTTTGATTCATACAAAAAGCTACCATCAACACCATTTAGCACTAACACCTGACACACAGCTTCTCCATTAATCCTATCATACCCCTGTTGCAAGTCCATGAAACCTAAATACAATTTATTTTTTTCTCTTTCATTTTCTAAATCATTTGTTTCATTAAAATTTGATCTACACATCCTCTACTACTTCTAAATGCACCTTGTTCTTCACCAATCCCTTGATCACTCGACGCATTTTTTCATATAAAATAACAACATTTATATTCCCTACAAGATTCAATAAACTAATTTACCTATAGCTCCTACAGTTCCCCTTATCCCCTTTATCCTTATATAAGGGTATACTATTACTGCTTTCCTTTAATCCTCAGGAACTATACCCTCCATAAACGCTATGTTACATAACTTTCATATCCACTCAATCACAATCTCGCCTCCATTCTTGATCCTTTTACCACCATTAATTCTCTCTATACGTGCAGATTTACCATTCTTCAACTTTCTCACTCTACCTACTACCTCCTCTCTGCCACCAGTGATGGAGTTGTTCAGCTAAGGAACTATCTTCTTGCTGTGATACACTGTCTTATTCCTTATTAATTTCTGTCACACACTTACAGGGTTTTTCGAATACCCCCTTTCTTGGTCAAGGCATTACGTATTGTACTTAACCGAAACTTAAACATATGATTTTTTAGACAGCAAATACAGCTCTACAAGATTTCCTTTTAATGACTATATTTTCAATTTTCAACTAAAACTCTGAATTTGTTCGTATGCGCTCAGTTAAGTTGGCACACAATCGTGTTGTCTGTTTTTGGGTTAGTGTTTTAAAGTTTTCCGAATTTTTTACATTATTTCTTAGATTATCATACAAAATTAAATTCAAATTCACCTCTTCCACAGCTGACAATCGTAAATTCTTCGGCTATAAACTCTATCGTTTTCTCTATTTTCTGAAACCGTTATTATGTGTGACATAAATGTTCACCGTCAACATAGTTTTGAACAGTTGGTCAACACGCCAGTCATTTCACTATTAATAACAACCTTCAGCTGACGGTACAGCCTCCTACCAGAATCACATGATCGTGATGGAGATAAACTTATCGTAAAACACCTTATCTTAACCACCAACCTTTGACTAATTCCAATTAAACCCTTTCACTTTCTACACCTGGACCTGGAGTTAAATTCTTACAACTCTGTATTCTATACTTAAGTTTATTTAGTTTTAAATTGGTGGTATAAAAGATCGCTCTGTTTTACTTTACTTTCGAATAAATACATATAATAAATAAATTCATAAATTCATAAATACATCCGATAAGTTTTCTTTGTGACGTATTTTGAATGGGAACAATTAGTTTATGAGACGTCACAAAGGAAAGTTATCGAATCATTTTTAGTTAAAAAATCCAATAATTTTAATAACGAAACAGGAAACCCATTCATAGATAATAAATATTACTAAATTTTATTTGAAAAAGTCTACCAAACTCGGCAATCTCCTTAAACTATTATAAACTATTCATCACTATGAAGATGCTTCAAGTCCAAACCAAGTAGCCGGATAGAAGAGCGAGCCATATTGTGAACTTCGATCTTTCATTTTAGATTAGTTCCCGAAGATGTATCCCGCAAATGGGAACGATAGCTTGAACGTTGCCTTCAGCTTTCTCCCTGTTGATTAATTTTTGATGAATTAACAATATAAAATTTTTAATTTTTATTCTAATGTAACAGTGTGCTTTTCAAAAGATTAAAATACCTTTAAATAAATCTTTGTGTTTTTGCGATCGCTGCCAGGGGTTTGAAACTTTTAGTAATATATATATACCGAGTAGGTTAATATAGGAGTAGTATATATCTGTTATTAATGCTATATATTATATAGGATATATATAATGGTATGAAGGAGGTGAGTAGTACTACTATATATAGTTATATATATATATATATATATATACTATATAACAAAATATAATATAATATATATTATATTATATAGTAATACATATACACATATATATATGTATATATATTAATATATATAATATATATATATATATTATATATATAATATATATATATATATATATATACTATATATATAATTATATATAATATATCATATATAATTATATAATATATATACATACAATATGTACATATATATCTATATATCAATATATATATATATATATATATATTATATAGTACTTATATATATATATATATATATATATATATATATATATAATATATATATATAGTATATATATATTATATAGATATATATTTGATAGATTATATATATGTCTTTTGTATTGTAATTTCAAGAAAGACCAAAATTATGTTGTTTTAAAGGATTTTTTTCTTTTTGATCTGCCCGGAAGAAATAATATTTTGATTGGCCACGTTCGATTGGCACCTTATGTTGCCTTTGGAAATTCCCTGCTGTTCTTCTGTGGTAATTTATTAGCACCTGCAATATGGCACATCAACATGACACCCCGTATAACATGGCACTTATATTATTAAGATGACTTTTCTGTCTAAGCCCATGGTTGCTGTAGCTTTTGGGTTTAATTTATCTATATAATTTTTATTTTCTCATCGTTATTATTATTTATTATTAATTATATTATTTTTATTACCTTTTCATGTCAACTGACATTTTTTTAATGATATATATATATACTATATATATATAGTATAATATATATATAATATTATATATAATATAATAACTAATATATATATAATAATAAAATATATATGATATATATTGATATATATATATATATATAATAATAATATATAAGTATATAATATGAAGTATGCATTTAAGTTAATATATACGTATTATATATATATATCTATGTATTGTATATACGTTATCAGACATGAGCTAGTCGCCGGTAAAGAAGTGATATATATAATATATATTACTTAGAACAATATTGCCTATAATTTGAGATATGGTATAAGTATATTATATAGATTATGATGTTATATAAAATACTATATTTTAATATTAATGAAGGCGCTGACTAATATATATATATAAATATACATATTGTCTAAATATATCTACTAAAAGTACACTATGTCTATATATATATATATAATATATATATATAGATATATATATATATATGTATATCAAGTACTTTCCCAAAAGTACCTCGTTACAAAATGGAAATTCGCGAGTGAGATTGTAAAATAAATCAATGCAAAAAACTGCTGTTCACGAAATACAGTAAAGCCTATATATATATATATATATATATATATATATAATATATATATATATATATACTAGGCGAATATACTATATGGGTCAATAATGCATAATACTAATATTAATATACTTATATATATGACTTTTGAAAAGTGGGTGAATTCAAAGAAAGGTACGTGGGACATTAAAAAAAAGAGGTTGTTCCAGACTTTACCAATAGATTGCTTCTTTAAATGTGCAATGAGGTATGTCTGGGGTCAAAGAAGTGACCTAATGTGTAGGGTCAGAGAGGTAAACTAGTAAAAACTGGACTTTGTGGGAAAACGAAATCTTCATCTATTTAGCACGTTGGCTGCCGTAAAACAATTTTTCTTTCCTCAGCTGCCAACAAGTCAAGTCAAATCATAACCATGAAGTCAATAGCTTATATTATGATAGTTTATTACAATATTTGATGAATATTTGCCATTATTATTATTATTATTATTTTTGAGATTATTATTATTATTATTATTATTGATTAATTACTTTCATTATTTTTACTACTTATTATTATTATTATGCATCTAATGATTCATCATTATTATTATCTATATATTTTTTATTCATGTATATCTATTGTTTATTATTATTATTAATTTTTATCAATTATTATTATTGATTATTTATTAATTAATATTCATTTTCATTATTATCGATATTATTTTTCATTATTACTATATTATATTATTTTATTCATTATTAATATATTATTAATGATTATTATTATTCATTATTATTATATTATATATTTTATTATTATCTATTCTATATCCTATTAATTTTAAAACTTTGCCAAAAAATCTTTCCCGGTTTGTGTATCCAATTTGTGTACATGAGTGGAGCCAGCCATATTATTTTTGTTTTGGTGAAAAAAAAAAAAACAAGCTCATGTAATCGCCACATGCCGATGGCGTATAGCCCTCGCTCATAGCCCAGACCTTCGAACAACGATGCCCTATGCCCCCATGCCTGCCCATTGCCCATGCCCTATGCCCATGCCCATGCCCACGCCGATATGCCCTATGCCATGCCCCCATGCCCACATGCGCTATGCCATGCCCATGCACAATGGCCAATGCCCTCAGCAGTGCCCCATGCAATAAATGCCCAGCCCATGTTTGTGTCTTGGCGAACACGTCCCGCGCAGACGATAGCGAGCGAGTCCAGCCCCACGCCACCAGATGCACGGGCGTAGCCCGTGGCTCAATGGAAAAGCTTGCTCCCCTTTAGGAGCAAGAGATGCGTAACATCGTCGGAATTGTTATTATTTATCTATTATTATTATTATATTATTATTATTATTTATTATTATTGATTATTATTATTATTATTATAATTATTTATTCTTATTATTATTATTATATTATTATCTATTATTATTATTTATATATATTATTGATTATTATTATTACATTATTTATTATTATTATTATTATTGATTATAGATTATTATTATTTAATTATATATTACCATTCCATTATTATTATCCTTATTGATTATTATTATGAATATTAAATATTATTATGTATTATTTAACCCCTTGTCCACCACCGGTGGTCTAACAGCACCCAGGCTATCTCGAATTCTCACAATGACATTTTGAAATATTCCCTATAAGAGTTCTATGCTTCTTTATTTCTTCTTTGATCTTAAAAAATTTTGAATCTATTTATGTTCATTTACATGTGTTTGTCAATAAACCTGCGGTAGACATTTTCTTCATTTCTTTCAAATTCAAAAAATTTTCAAAAAAACCATGTTGTACCTGAATGAAGAACAATCATCATTCCTACGTGTCAGTGCCAAATTATAAAAGCATATTCTCCCAAAGTGCTCGGAATAGATAAAATATCCCGAACTTTTAACGTTGTACAGGAAAATCTCGCAATCCGCGTACCGAGGCGGTCTCATGACACTCGACAACCGAGGCAAGGTTTGCCCCCAGGACTCGGGGACAACATGGCAGACAAGCACGTATTAAGAGGACAAGTTTTTGGACTTCGAGAGTATTAGGAAAAACAGGTTTTTTATTTTAATAGCGAACATGTACGCGGGTTAGAGAATCAGCAGCAGCTATCTTCGGTCCTGGAAAAAAAGGTCGATGTCTGAAGAGAGATCAAAGAGAGAGACGAGTACGTAAAATATAATGCGAAAAATGCCTTAGACTGCCACTCTATTAGTGGATACCACTCCAAATGAGACGTTTTTAAATACACTCTTGCGATACAAGGAAGGGAAGAACAAATACACTATACAGAAGTAATTCACATGTGCTGATGAGTGTTGAAACGTTACAAGCTATATTGAGCTATATATATAGTTGTGTGTGTTTTTTTCTTCTTTGCTGAAAGAGAAGCCAACGCCGTGACTTATTTACCAAGGTGGATAACACCATGAAAGAAATAGGAATTGTGCTGATGGACAAGAGTAAAAAATTGCATCGATTGGGTCAAAACTTCATAAACAAAAATTTGGGATGACTCTGGTTATTAGAATTAAGCGAGTAGAAAAGACCTGGTGTGCAACTCTCCGTCATGAGAATATTGAATACTAAACCATGATATCGAAATTCTACCAATTAAGAACAAAATGCAGGCTCCCTTTATTTATGAAATCTTTCAAACATTATCATCTTAATTATTTATTATTTGTTTCTTCTTGTATACATACATTCAGGAAATTAATCTTAAACAAATAAAGTAAAAACATAATGAATAAAGATGAATAATTATAAACATAATTATAAAAAAAATTGATAGATGATGGCTGATAGATTATTCTAAATTAAAGAAAATAGCAAATCAATTGTGTGATGAAGCAGGCAATATAGCGTAACTACCACGAATAAGCAATTCAAAGGAGCCCGATATATATAGTGGGCCGTCCATAAATGTTGTTATAAAACTACAGGTAATTAGTAAATCAGAGAGAAACATTATATGTAGAGCATGCGATCAAAGTTTAGTAATCAACAAAAAAGTTTTAACAAACTCTTTTCGAATAAGCTTTATGTAAAGCGAAAGCGCCCACGAAAATATAGTCACCTCTGACTATCAATATATATATAATAATACGTATATATATAATATATTAATAGTTTACTTTATATATATTAGTATGGGTATACTAATATTGAATAGTATGATATATACTATATCTATAATATATATACTAGCACATATATAGTAAAATATATATAACTCACCTTATATATATATACTTAGTTTATATATAAAGTATTTAAATAGACTATATAATCTCCTATAACTCATATGATAATAATAATTACTCAACTTATTGGTTATCATAAAGAATTATTTAATATTCTGTTATATATTATAACTATAAATATATACACGAGATATATATAAGTATATATATAAGAATAGATATAGCTATATATAACTATATATATATGTATTCAATACTCGTATTATAGGCTTAATAGATGGGAAATTTCTGCTATATTATATTATCAGATTATATAATATATAGTATATGGTATATAATATTAAGTAATATATATATATATACCCTCTCTATATATATATTATATAGATGATATATATATCTGCTCATAGTCATATATATATACATATACTATATTATATACCTATATAGCTATATATGATATATATCACTATACTACTATATAATATATAATATATGTAACTCGGAGAGGCAATCGAGCATATCTAATAGTATAATTAATATATATATAGTAGTATACGTGGTACACGCTCTTCATATTATATATATATATAGCTATAATATACTATATATATGTATCTATTATATAGTACTATTATATATACCTACTATAATATATATATATACGGTATATATATTATATAATTAGGTCATACTAATAACTATAATATATCCTAGTGGCGGCCACCCTTTTTGGGTAGACAGAGTAGCGCAACGCCACTTGCCTTAGTGAACCCCAAAAAATATTAAAATGGGTCTTGTATAATAGATATACTAGATATTCTTAAGCCTATTTATATACATATATATATATATATATATACTATATTATATATATATATACACTATATAGATATTATATATTATAATTAATAGTATATATATAGATAGATATATATTATATATATAGATATCATATATATACTTTATAATATAATTTTATATACTAAGTATATATAATATATATACCACTAGCTACTATATAAATAATAAACGGCCTTGATTTTTATACTATGCTATATATATAATTACTATATAATACTATATACTAACTAGATGTATACTATCATTTACAGATTCTGACAAATTAAATAATGAACTCATTTCAACTTTAAATAGGTTCAATATACCATATTATAGATATAGACTGCTCTTATCCATATATGTTAATTATTTATATATATAATTAATATTCACTAATAGTACTCAATCTCGTATCATACCAGTCTGCCCATATATATCATACAAATTCTAATTATATATAATATACTAATAATTCTCACCGATTACTAGTTTCTTTCTATATTTATATATACCTCTATATTGATACTATAAATATATATATATTATAGTATTACTGCTTACTACTTTATTAATTTATTTATAATTATATACTCCTAAATCTATATATGTGTGTATTGTGTGTGTGCTCTGTGTGTGTGCCCTTCACACAGCCTCTGGGTGGTGTGTGTGGGTGTGTGCGTGTGTGTGTGTGCTCTTGTGTGTTGATTTCCTTTCAAAGGCTCCACTCAGAATAAGCCGCCGATCGAAATTTTTTAACTCAGATTCCTGCTTTAATATGATGATTGGTATCAACTCGTTATTTCTCTGTAGTCAAAAAGTAATTCATTTTCGCTACATGGATAGGCCCAACTTCATTATTTGCCGACCGACCTCAATTAGCAGTCACTTTTTTTACAAGAATCCCAAATTTAATGTTAGCAAAATAAATAATATCCTAATATTATAATAATATAACAATAATAATAACACTAATTAATTAATTTATAATAAATTGATATTTTCTTATAGCGAATTTAATCATTCATAATTCATAATAGAACGAATTAAATTGTTCTGCTGAACTCACAAGTATGCTATACTTTCGACTTGCGAGTCCAGACTCCTTCTAGCTAGTAGCTAATTTTTCCTCGGCAGACCAGTAGTTTCATTTTCATGTTATTGATGAGAATGTTCTGTGTGGAGTTGGAGTTTGTAATAATAAGCTTTTCATTCATTATCTTGCCTAAAAATATTAACTTTCATTTTGTAGCCTTGCGCTTGTTAATAAAATGCAGCTCTTCGAGTTTTAAAATACTACCGGGCTGACTATCCAAATTCATATTCATTTAGCTTCGGAATAAAACATTACTAAAATTTTCACTGGAGGGCTTGAAATATCAGTCCAACTACTACATAATATATATATATATAATATATCATATATATATATATATATATAAGTATATATATTATTATATAGCCTAAAGTATATAGCTATATATATATATATATTGATTTGCTTACTCAAGAATTTACCCGAGCCGCCACTGAATACTACTATATATACTAGATACTCTATATATATATATATATATAATATATAATTATATATATATTTATGATATACATGTATATACTACTATTATATATATTATTATATAAATATCTATTATATCACCTCTATACTATATATATACCTATATATTATAATATATATATATTTGTATCTCACTATATATATTATAGCCGTATATATAGATTAAAAACTATATCATTTTATATATATATACTATATATAGTATATACATAATATATATATATAGTATTATACTAAAAGAGAATATTAGATAGTATAATAAATATATATATATATCATATATAATTAACATAAAATCATATTAGAGTACACATGAAAATAAACAGCACGCATATTAAATTAAAACATAATATTAAACAAGTAATCCGATGAACAATTCAAAGTGTCTAATTAGCAAAAAAGGTCCATTACAGAGAGGGTTTCGAAGCCTTTCAGTTTTTCAATGTAATTTTTCCTTCAAGTATTCCTGAAACATGGCTAAGCCTTCTTCAGTATTTAAAAGCCAAACGTTCGTCTTAATTGAAAAATATAATAAAGTCCATATTATATAGTACTATATATATAGTATTATACTATAATTATAAGTATATATATATAATCTTAAATCTCTTAACTATACTGTTATTATATTGGTTTCTTGTACTCTGGACAGATATTTATGATTTCTTAACATTCCTGCTATATATATACTAGTAATATATATATATGTAATATATATATAATATATATAATCATATATTACTAATATATGTTTATTATATAACATATATAGTATATAATATATATAATTAAGAATAATATACATGCATATATATATACTATAGCTATATAATATCTATAATATATATCACTATATATATATAATAATATATATCATATATATTGATATATTATTAATATGATATTATATATATATATATCATATCATATAATATTAATAGCTATCTATATAGTATATATAAATTTATATAACTATAGCTATATTATATATATTAATAAATTATATATATGTATATATAAATATATATATAATATATTAATATAATAAGTATACATATATCATCTATATATGTCTTATATTATTAAATAGTATCTACTATATATATATATATAATATATATATAATTATTATATATTAAATCTATATTATATAATAATTATATGATATACTATATATATATACCATATAATATATATATATTATAGATATATATATATATATATATATATAGTACGGGCTACCAAATTACTACTACTAAATATATATATTGTTGCGCTCTGTAGTTAGCTGCGCCAACGGCCTTCTTCCAATAGGGGATATACCACAAAAACACCAAAAACTTTTTAGGATGTGGTGCTACTCTACTTTGGAAAGGTGCGCCCACAACCCCTCTTGTCTCTGTCGCTACCACAAAAATTGTGGCTTCAGTTTTAGAGAAAAATGGTCTTTCAGGATGTCTACAGTTTTGTTGTAGGAGTAAAACTAATGAATGTTTTAATGTCCGGCTGCCAAAAGTGAAACTGACGCAAATTCTTCTCAAAATGCAGTAAGCCGCTATTACAGATCTCAGGCTAGAAGCAGTTTCGTGCGTACCAGACGTTTTCTGTTCAATTATGTTTGGTGAGTATTGCCACTGTGGTTTTTATGAATTATCTCAAAGTCTCATCCAATGAAGGCAAGAAAGACAACGCCATATGTTGGACCCGCTTGACGCTTGTTAGAACATACTAGATTGAAAAAGAATCAGTAGTACAAGACTTCCGTCAATTTAATATTATATTATAGATATATTACGTCGCCTTTTTTTTCTTACAAATAAAAATAAAACAGTTCAGAAAGACGACATTTAAAAACCTTCATTAAGAAATATTATGATATTTGGGGACTAGCCGCTGAAAAAAAATACACCGATACGAAACTGAGACAAGCAAAAAAAGTGACTTAGGCCACCAAAGAATTCAGAGAGCTTCAAAAACTTACGAAAAGAGGCTGTACTTCAAAAATCATGATCAAAAAGAAGTAAAATTGCAAATAGAATAAAGAAAAGCTAATTTAAAATAGCTTTAGAGGATTCATAATTCTGCAATATTGACAATACCCTAACTGCAAATGGTATGGTACTTAAAATGCGAAATAGATTCGATTATTGTCTGTTATAGTCCTCATATGACCGGCAAAAAGCCGAGGCGGTTGGTATATTTGAGTTGATATTTGACAAGACATCTAGTTCTGCCAAAACAAAACAAAAGACTCAAAAAGGACGAACAAGAAGGCAAGAAAAAAAGCAAGGAAATAGAGAAAGAAATTCATCGCAAAAAAGAGCAGAGAAACAATATCGTTGTTAATAGCCGAAAAAGTAGTTTAGTTGTATGACAGCCAAGCCTATTTCCACCTGTGTTAATCTTGATAAACCCCCCCAGCCGGGCCATCCGGCAAATCCAAATCCATCTTCCCCCCCAGAATCCCGGACACCCGGTGCTAAGACACTCCTGGAATAAATAATCATGTGAACAAAATTGTCCAGCTGTATAGCACGTCCGGGCATTACCAGCAGACATTGGCGCCCGCAAGTGCTTGATTTTTCAGGAGATACAATTACCAAACAAAAAATGATGCCTCGAGTGCGAGTGGAAGTATATTGATGATATTCGAAAGAAAACTAGAGCCTTTATTCAAACACTGAAATGATTAAGCCATTTACAAAATTGAGTCAGCTCCTACTAGTTTTCTTCCTCAACATTTGGCGCGGCGTGCGTGACAACAGGGTAAATACGAGTCTCAAGAATTGAATATGTACACCACAGTGACACCACGGTGCCGAAAAATAAAGATCAGTATGTTATATCCTCCAAAAACAACAAATATAACCTCCTCGCGCCCACAAAAACGGACCCGAACCCCCGAACTCGAGCCGTAACACGTCCATCTATCCTATCATTGAATGAGCAGAATCGGCAGACGAGTAATCGTTCACCTATAAGAATCCAACAAATCTAATCTGTATATATATAAAGACATGAGATTTTCCATATAAATGGACACAAGCTGGTAGATTTATGCTGACATCCGCTTTTACCCTATTCGACTCTACGTTCGTGACAGAAAATAATGATGAATATAGATGCAAAAACCTATAGTTAACAATCTGTTACAGAGCTAATATGACATCACAATCTCAGATCTCGCCAAATTCTGAAAATTACGCTATCTTAGTCACCGAAAAGAATAGAAGTTCAGGGCCACAGGATTATCTCGACACAATATCCTGGACTAAATTGAAAAGATACACTCCTAATGTTAGCATGAGCAATAAAAGTTCTAAATCGAGAAATACTTTCTGTTTCGTAAATAGCCGACCAGAAAAGATGCTCGTGACATGCAAGATCGACAAGACGTTAAATGATATGCCGACGACACCGTAACCTGATAGTGACAACAGGGCTAAGACCACAAATATCAAAATCATATCTCTGTCATACAGGAATGGTAGGAACTTTCTCAGCAGCTCACAAACTTCCAAAGACTTATCCTGCGCTTAAAAATAGCCAAAAAACTATTTCTAAATGGACTATCTACATAGATATCAAGACAAGATATAAACGCTGCAATACAAATGACTATTGACTCTGACGAAACTGATGCAATCAGCGACGAAACCTGACTCATTCGGCGATATTTTTCGCCCTATACTCTGCCTAAAAATACATTAAGCCCTCCACATCACCGTATATAGGCAAGACGTACCAGCTAACCAGTTGAATATCTGAGATACGTTATCTACTGACGATACTCGTCCCAGCATCCTTGAATGTCTTGATGACATGAAACTCGCGATACAAAACTATTATATATGAGAACTGTACACTCTATATATAAGAGCAACAAACATAGATATAATAACCATTACGCCCACACCCGCATCCACACACCCACCACAACACCCTCTAGTACAGAATACATTTAGTATTAGATATTTAAAACTTGCCTCACCTTTCTGTAATTCATGAGATGATCCAGAGATCTATTCGTCTGTACAATTGAAGTACCAAGATGACTTAAACAACGCAGGTGACGTAAAGTATAACATACGTCAGGGATCGTGCAGCGTTATAGAAGAAGATGTCAACTATTATTGTTTATTCTCAAGCTAGAAGAAATAGAGTGAGAAGGAAGATAAGACTTAAGTAAGCGACACAGAGGTAAAATTATTTGCTCTAATGACAAAATCCGCAGATGTAAAGAGAGTCTCACGAGCATCGCACTTGTAATTATTAGAAAAACTGCTAGCGAAGTCCTGTGTTATAAGAGTCTAGAGCACAGAAACGAAAATATTATCGAATCCCCGCGAAAACCCGTATACTAATACACTCGGATAATCCGAGGTTTCATCTAAACAGAACTCCACCGACTTCATATAATTTATCACTCTGATCTCAATCCTACACAGAATTCAATCGTAATAATGTCTGAGATGACGTAATCGAATCACGACCCAGCTTTCGTCCGCACGCATATGAATAGCAGTCTAGAAATGGGCTTACGACGAAGAAACGGACTACAATGCGAACAGCAATGAAAAACAATAACACAGATTTAACACCTTCCTAAATTACCCAAATTACAAATCGCCTAAAGCCAATAACCCTCACCACCTATTAAAAATCACTGGTCAAGAAAGATTAGCCGAACGCACAAATAGAGCGTGCAGTACTTCAGTCATCGCCGTCTACTAACTCAAGACACACAAACGGCATGCGAGAGACTTGATTCCGTCCCCAAGTCCAACTCCTCACGTTCAAATTCCATGGAATATAGCACACGAAGAAGAAAATTTCTCTTACACCCGAAGTATTAACATAGCAATATCGGCCATGGCGACTAGAATCAAGCAGCCTAGAGCTATCTAGGAGAACTAGAGGACCTCCACGCTTAACCACTTTGAAACAGATAAAAACTAAGAATCCATACGGCTCACCATCCGTAAGTAAATAGTGACCCTAATATCTAAGCCTAATGACTCATACTAGGCAGACGTATCAAACCCGAACTCATCTGCTGTCAGTCTCAGCTCTCTATCACCCCTGTATATATTATATGAGCACACAATCATCACCGCTAATTTGTAAGAACTGAAAAGCAAAAGCATTAAAAACAAAAAGACCTCATGAACCAAAGAAGACGCTTATTCCTACAAATAATAATAATCTAAACCAATCGAATCGAGAGAACTTCGTAATTCACTTTACCTCCTCCTATAGTTCACACTGCACACGCATAGTTTATGTTCCCGATGGACTTTCTAGAGAGAATCAGTATGAATAGTGTGCACAAATAAAGTCAAACAAAACCTTATGTAGTTCTCACACTATCAGCCTGTAAGTCCTATATCCCACCCGCCAACTCGAGCCGTATGTAATTAGATATATTAAACGTCTGGCTTCCTCAGATCATTAAAAGAACTATATTTAACCAAAGTTTACCATAACAAATTAATAGCATATATTATTTATTATAGGGTGAGAGCAACTCTATCTCAGTGCAATCTTAAGCAAGTGAGAAACGACCCAGGAATAAAGAAACATGCACGAAAAAGAAAATTCCTATTCTACAGAAATAAGATTATTGATAATTGTGAACCTCCGACAACAATATTACTCCTTGGAAGTGCAGAAACGAAAGTTCTCAGGAAACCACCTCCATATCCCCCCTCAGCAAGTCAAAAATATTTCATACAATATGATCTATAATCTACCGCCCCAACCTATTAGAGCAAGGTAGCCGATATCCGCACACAACCTAGATATGCAAATGTAAAGTATTATAGAATATCATAAGACCCCTCATTAAAGAGCACGTATGTTCTACTTCAACTATAAAATATAAAATGTACCTCACTACTCTTCAACCCTCAATTGAATATGGTAACCCGACGTGAAATATTTGGTCAGAAAAACAGAAAGACTCACTAAATAGCTGATTCGATACCCACACCTTACGTTACAATAATATTTCTACATAATTCATATCAAAATAATAATCAAATATTTACAAATAATTCCACACCCTTTCTACCGTATATTAAGAAATAGTTACCTCTGTTCTCACTTGATCCTCCTATTAGAGGCTAATTAGCATCACAAATTGAAAAGGACATCACTCTGACTCGATAATATGTTAATAAATCTACGAATCTATGAGATTAGTCGCTTTCAATTCTAATATAAAGTAAATATAAAGCATCAACACTTTGTACCTGACCTCCCCTCTTGCAACTGTATATACCCATGCCTGTGAACATTGCTGTCATAAAACTGCAACATAGCGACCTCTTTAACTTTATAACGACCACCCTGATGCATCAACCCTAACTCGTGGCCAATACCGTCTATTGTTACATCATGCTGCCGTTTCCTTATCTATCGAGACTTCACTAATATATATCAATAATAACCCTGGCACCGTATTCTTCGACTGATAAATCGCTAACGTACGTATATCATTCATCTAACGAACTAATAGTTCTTGACTCATCCGGTCTATCTATTTTCCAGTCAATTAGCTGCGTCGCATATTATTTACTAGTCATATATCTCACTACTTATGCACCACTATAATAATACGAAACATATAAAAACACGGACAAATTCGCATTAATCAACCTCATACTTAACATCCATATACGAATCTGCTTGCTCGGTGAAAAAGTAAGCTTGAAAACTAAAAAAGCTTGAAAACTAATTTTATTATCTTATTAATGATTTAATTACTAGATTCCATGGCTTCTATTCCTATTTTTAAAAAACTTTTACATAAACAAATAAAAAATTTGAAAAAAGCAATCACCACACGCAGCCGAAATTATTGAGTTTGGTCTATCCTAAGCACAATCAGTCAATTTCTTGCCTAAAACCATGCTGAGCGCTACGCCGTTATTAATTAATCCTATAAGGTTGGCATTAAGCACGGCCTAAACCACAGCGTAGAAAAATTGATGATGGAAATCAGCAACTCTTTTAAGCTTTTGGCCACGAAACTAAAGCCCCCGTTCAATGCTCCTAGAAATGAAAAAGGGATGATGTAGATGAAGCGACTAGCAACAAGGTCTCGAAATAGGAAATACTCAAATAAGCAAATGGTTTCAGGCTCACGCGAGACAAGAATGATACAACTAAAAGTAAAACATATATCTGTGTGCTTTTAAATATGATAAGCGAAGAAAGTTAGAATAGTAAATTCACAGAAGGATTCTCACAATTAATAGAGAGGCCCTAATATATATTAAGAGAGAGAGCGAGATTTTTTGTGATAACGAATACAATATAAGCTATATCATCTTTGTCCTATCAATTCCCACCTTTAAAACTTTTTAACCTTTCAACGCCCGAGTCTTCGCCGGAAGAGAGCGAAAATCGTTTCAGAAACAGAGATTCACGGGAAGAAGCTCCAAGTAACCATATGACCCCACACATATAACTATGACTACATTTGAACGAAACTATTGCCGCGGGTGTTTACAACTAGTGGCCACACCTAGAAGAAGAAATCAGCCGCTCGATACTGAAATCCGGAGATGTCGGAGCGAGAGTGCTGTACCTGAGCACACAAGCGCCAAAAAAAACCGCCGTTTGGAATTAAATCCTAGTTAATATTTTCCTGTGCTCGAGTTCCGAATTATATCAAAATCACTATCAAACGAGGCAGCAATCAGAAAAGGCGTAGAAGCCGACGTTCGAAAAGCAAATTTCGAGCTCCCCGACATGATCGAGCTTGCGCATGCTTGCATAATACAAGATAAAGAATAATATTTCACTGATTTTTGAGGCATAACTGGATATTTTCACATCTAGGTCAGTACGGCACAAGGCGAAAGTGCGAAGCATGTGCTTGAGATACTGATTCCTTTTCACCAATTCAGTAAAAGTAGAGAAGAGCCTTATCGCGAGAACCATCTTCTAAGCGCACTCCCAATCACACGACGAAAGTCGTCGAGTGAGAGCAACTGAGATGTGCTGATCAAATTCCATCCTGACAAAGTGAGTTTTATAGAGAATTTTTTTTATAAGTCATAGAAGTTGTTTTATTTAAATTAGCTATCAGATCACACCAAACGACAAGGACAGTGTCAAGATAGAAAAATCAAAGTTATATATCGACGCAACATAAAGCGCGGTCTAGTTCCATATGTATCTGATCATAATGTGTCCAAGAAACAATAATCAATCACATTACTCAGATATAGAGAGAAATTCGAAAGCAGCTCGCGCGCAGAAAGGGAATAAGCAAGAATGAGTTTTCAGAAAGAGTTGGATTTTCAACAAAACGGATCAATTTGTAGTGAAAACGCCAGAAAAAAAAAATTAAGCGCGCAAATGACGCTCCGCCCTTGTTAATTAGCGGGCAAAAAGAATTTAGCATCGTTAATGCTCTGCTTAGAAATCTATAACAACGAAAAATCAGTTTAGGAATGATATTCCAAAACGAAGACCAAGTATATCTAGTCAATATGTTCGATTACAATAAACCGAGGATATTATGAGACGTAAGAGCTAAAAACCTTTCTTTTTAAAATACTTTTTCCCTCTTAGACACACATGCCAAACTGCAAGGTGTAAACCAATCTTCAAAGAGTCCGAGTAAAATTCATGATTCCGAATAAAATTTCTCGTCTCAATAACCACCACATCAAGAGCAATGATATTTGTCCGACATCGATAGTTTATAAAACTAAACGTTTACTTTGTTTTTTTACGCTTTCTGTGCACTTTTAATTCATATAAACTAAAATCACCGTAAATAAGAGCCTTATAACAATAACTACAATTCGTATTAATACATAGCTTTCATACTACAAATAAGAATTATCAAGCTGACATACATATGTTTCACTATGCAATACATTTTAATTTTATATCCGAAACGAAAAATGAAAGAGACGTAGGTCAGATTTTAAAACTAATGAACATCAATGTAAGATCTTACACCCTAAATACAAACTAAGATGAGAAGAAATAAAGCATTGAGGAAATGTAAATCCATATTCCCTTTTCCCTGAAAGGATTTCTGAGATGCTCCAAGTCACAGAAAAAAAAACGAAGTATGATCTCTCCGACTGGAACATACGTTCAAGCACAGATGTACACTCATCATAGGCAGATGATTAGATACATTAAAAATGATATGCCCCTACCCATGAGAAAAAATTCCACAAGCAAGCATACAGACGCAATACTGCGCCATTTGTATAAGGTGTATAAGGGTATATTCTTATACATCGATAAGGTCAGAAATAGAGCGTTGTCGTCTGTAAATAGCCTTCTATCTAAGGAACGAAACGATTGAGCAGGAGAAAATCCTTAATAATTTTCTCAAAACCCCTGGCACATCACACAATAATTAGCTGATGACGAAGTTCATTTTTGTGTTTTCTTTATTGTGTTTACTATCTTCTCCTCACACAATCAACAACGGAAGAAGCAAGAATGGTGATCGAATAATCAGCGTCTTTCCGCTACATTTTAAGCATAAAACGAAATAGAAGAAGAGTTTCTAATGAATGTCTCCGGTTAATCCATAGAAGATCCCACCGTCAGGATCATCACCACGTATTAATGCTTTTCCCATATCATCACACAATGATGAGACTAAAGCATGATTTCGCTACGATGATATAATTTTCGTGATCTCAAACAGAAGTAAATACGCTATTGAACTAAAGCTAATGTTGTTGTCAAAGATTTACCATGCAAGGATTTCAAATTCAAGCTTGTACGTATCGTAACAGAATATTATCTGGAATGTGAAGAAACACACAAAGGCAAGGGTCGAACTCTTGTGTGTAACTATACAAGAGAATAGTAGTCTTTCACACTTCATAACTGCGGCTTCTGCGCTCAATAAACATCGCTTTTAAATTTCTTCTATAGCATATTTATCCCACAGACGCTATCCGATAGTCACTCCAGCTACTAATAACGCTATAATCACGATAAATCATTGAAAATCATAATACACACTCATCGTCTGAACCAATATCGAGCAGGACACTGCACTCGACCCGCTCTAGATAGCCCGTGCGACGATTCACAGTCTCACGATCTGCCATATCAATCAAATAAACTCGACTCTTACGACTCTCAGCCACATAGCATACACGACACATACGCGTTACAACAAGTCTCTAGGCAAACCTATCATCTTCCTTAACATAAAGTAATAATCAGCACTCGTACTTAAGTCATAGTAAATATTCCCCCAATATCTTCGAACCCCCGATTATTAATTATAACATGCATACTCTAGTTTTTAAGCTAACTCAGATAAATGTATTATATAAGAGTGAACATTCACGTCAAATCACCACGATGCGCTAACATTTTCGTACTGATACTGTCACACTGCCGTACCTTGTTGTAATTTTCATGCCCTTCTTTTCTCTTTTAATATATGATTTTCCGGACTAATAGGTATCGAAAAGTCGTTGACAAACTTCGTGCATCTCATCAATTGAATCTAAATAATAACATAATGCTTACTAAAATATACTTCTATTCATAATAATAGATTGATATAAGTATTTGCTATATAAGTGTCAGTCTATCAGCTAGTTATACGCTTCTTTTACTGCTATAGCCCCAGTCTATTTTCAAACCAGTAACGTGGTATACTCATCTAGCTTCTTTTATACTACAGAACCACCTATTCAACGTGTGTTTTAAAAGCGAACAAACAAGAAAAAAGAGAACAGTGCGCTCAACAAAAGGCATATTAGCAACTAGGTAGGGTTCGACAAACGAAAAAGAAGGTCTGTTGTGCTGGTGTGGTGTCATACTAAACCAGGCAATAACCAGAATGTATTATATATCGAGTGTCATCAAAAGCTTCAATGTGTGAGAGTGGCACACTGCAATGGTTGTCACTCATTGCAATTGGGTAGCTTAAGAGTTGAGTTACTGCCTGATGTTATTCACAATGTAGAATATAGATGATTATTATATTGTACTTACACATCAAATCCCATTGTATTATCATTCGGAAAGTATCCCACCATAAATACTATATGTTTTATCAGCCGTAAAATACCCAAACAAATCGTGGAAATCACGAAGAAATCCAAATTTATTCTGTCGGTCATTTTTCTAAATATATATGATATTTTAGAGCTAATTCCATTATGTACCATGGAAATATACACAAGACTTACTAACATAAACACACCTAAATTAAGACAGTAAAATATATACTCTTAAAAATGATTCTTTACCAATCGCAAAATTGAGTGCAATTATATTCTCTATTATCATCTACGAGCAACTTCACGCGAGTACAATCTCACGAATATAAATATTTCCCGTGTTACAATTCACGATGTTCGCCTATATTCCATCTCGATGAATTTCTTTAAGACTATTACAGAGCAACAGCATTAAACACACTGCTAACTGAAATTACGCTTGTAGTTGATCTTTAGAATAAATCTACAATTAATACATTCTATACACCTTGTATTCATTTCGAATTGATAGCGGAATTACTATACTAACTCTAAAGTCTGTTATTTCTACGTATATCACAAAGATTCATACATTTTCTGCTTAAAATGAGCACACTATACATACTTATCACGAACGTTCAAGAACAAAATATTATCCATGCCTCAAACTGAGATTCTCTTAGATCTAGAGATCTTTTAAAACAGTTATCAATTCACTGTTTAGGTATTTGTGCGTGACACTCTTGTTATATATTGACGATGCAATGTTCAAGAAAATCTCTTTTTTAAAAATATAACCTTATAAGTTTTACTCAATACTTCGATGTAATGATGAATATCGAGAACGTACATAAAAAAAATTTATATCCACAATATATTAGAGTACAGAATATTTTCTTAGCAAAGGTGGTTGCTCGAAATCATATACATATCACTCCAAACCACACCAACTATCCATAGTCAGCACTAATATAAATACTAAGCTGAAATAAAATAAGAAAACATACAGAACCATACCTACATTCGCACCCTTCCTATGAGTCTCATGCTATCTTCACAATTTTCGATTCCGCCAGGTATGTTGTGTATACCACTTAATAATTAGTTCATATGTATCCGTCTGATTTGTGGCTGCAATTCTAACACGTACTCATAAAAACCCAGCTTCATAAGGTTATTGAGAGTTACTATACGTTATCTTATCTCAAATAGTCATGAAATACCATGCATCATCTCTGACTAACATTATAATTCGCAAGCAGATACTGTACCATACGTGATAATATGCATGTTCGGAGCGTACAGAAGCTCGTATTTATATATATTTATTTCTGTTCTATCGTCCGATAACCACGCGCCATCTTGTAATACTTAATGCAAGTGAGTAAGTAAGCAAATATTCTAGGTCATTAATGATAGAAGCGTTAGATCTGCTGATGTCCAAGAATTTATTGATGTGTAATACTTAGTATGGCTACGATAAGCCTTTGATTTATGTAACAATATCATCTGCAAAATACATGAAAATTCCGGATTTCCCATGTATCATCGTTGAGCAACGTGCGACAGTAGGAAAGTGGATTAAGTATCCATAATTGCGTTCTTTTTGCAAGTCTTTGCTTTATTATCCGTTCGGTTTAAGCTAGTTTTATACCAATTGTAGACATTCATTGGCTAAATGTATGAATAAATGTAGTTTTTATAGTGCATCGTAGAACAATTGTGAACTCTTCATCGGTCGAGCGTCGTGTGGCGTTATCTCTATATTGATCTCAATAATGAATCCTACAGTAAAAAGCGATATTGATTCAACTTCAATCTGGATTGTACAATAGCATGTCCATTATGGCATCGATATTATTTTTTTTCCCCGACTAAGAAGAAACCATGTAGATTCTGAGAGAACAACACGAGTCTGTCGTAGGTAGCAAGTCTTCACGTGTCAATATAATTGCTTATTCAACAAGCATTCACTGTTCATATGTCGATAATTACTGCTTCTACATCGTGACGAATACTATTCGAATCAACCTCGTAAGTGGTATTCTTGCATTAGTAAGGTCGTACGGGAAGGAGGTAGTCAATGGTCTGGTTTCACATGATATATAACGACAAAAAGAGGTCTATTAAAATCCTGGATATATAGCATTCTCTGATTCTAGATATACAAAAAGCAATTAAAGTGCCGTGGGACATCCACAAATTAATAATGATGATGGTGGCGCAAATAAAGGAGAAAGTAGCTCGTTGAACGCTGAAGGCAACTCTCGTGGAAATTGAGGTGGAGGAGTAAGCGTTGAAGTTGCATCTATTCAACAAATTCAAAATAGTGGTTAGTGGTGAAACAGGTTCAGGTAATAGTGCATAGTAAGTATGCAGAAAAGTGATAACACTCATCTATAGGAAATGAAAATGATTTAGGATCTTTACATATGACAGTTTCATGTAGTCACTATTTATTTGAATGCAGTAGCGATGATGTAAGGAGATTGCCATCACGCGCTCATCTAGACCGAACCAGATTTGTATATTTAAAAAGTATATTAAATAATTCCCTGATTTCCCGTCGAGATAGAGAGTGGCTACTTTTTTCTGTCTTGAGAGTGATGAGCGCTCAACGTTAAAGTATGCGATTACAATTTTTATTTTTCTGGGAAAGAGTATATACATAGTAATTTTATAATGTTGACCATTATAGCCCTCGATTGATCAAGTCGCTCTTTGACATCATACATTTTATGTCTCAGAGTGCCTAGATGTCCGCCGAGAGCAGAGGAGAACATGCGGACCCACGTTATTAGCTAGAGCAGCATATGTTTGGGCCTTTGAAAATTGTTTGTTAACGTAAAAAGTTATGATTCAGTTAACTGTATAGGTTTTTGGATGAATAGGAAAGGGTGTGGTGTTAAGAGTCCACACAATCAGCTTTAATAGCACCCATTGGTCAACGCAATATCCTGAGGATGCTTGGCTTGTTCGAGATCCATGGATAAACTCTCGCATGAAATATTTCAGATAATATATATGTTTTATATAAAAGTATAATTCGTGATACGAGCTATGCGTGTATCATTTTCAGTGCAGAACCAGAATGGTGAGAGAACTCGTAAGGGCCCGCGAGTCAGGCGAAAACCTCGGACGAAAACAACGGTTGGCGTAGGTGTTTGCTCCGTGTATATTGCATGATGATCGTTCGAGCTGAAGAAAGTAAAATCACTTAAATACGTATCGATTTTTTTAACAGATAATTCGGATATAATTTAGAATCGTCGTAAGGAGCCCGTGCTATCGACACGCTCAAACTCGGTGTATAGACATTACTAGATAGTGACTTTCTTACCTTACATTATAAACCTTACCTTACACTCTAATAATCAGAAGCTATCTATCACTAAATACTGCTACTATACAGAGAGTCTCGGATTAAAGAAACTACTGAGTCAAGGCTAGGTCGAACTCACGCAACAGATACTATACCCGTGACAAGTGGAGGCAAGAAGCAGAAAAAAAAAGAGAACTCCCATTGAGTCACTAAAAAATGTATACACATATCAAAATGAACGCTTTGGGCCTTCGTGTTATACACAAAATAAATACTATATATCAATCCAAAATATTCTTGTCGTTAAATATTTTAAGATTGGGTGATGAACTATTAGCAACAACAGAAAAATAAACTTCTTACAAAGCAAGAACACTTATATTACTTGCTATAGTATACGTAATATGGTATAACCGAGATAAATAGAACTACGTATACCACGTTAGTATAGTATCACGAATGAGATCTATATATAAGTATTAATGTATAAAGCGCTGAATGAAGCGTATCGATTTCCTAATCTTAATGATCGTAAATATCAGTACTATTCGATCTATAATATGTCCTACTCGTCGGCATTAAGGAATCGTGTAATAGAGGCTATCGTCGTATTAGCGCGTATCTTCGTGAACAACGTTTCATCTCTCCTAATCTTATATTAATATGATCGGATATATGTATTACCATACTCAGTGACTCATCGATCAAAGTATTTTATTGCCAGTAGAACAAACTTCAAAAATGCTAACCTGTAAATCGACTTATCACTAGGGTACCGTATTAGTTAAACCGGTATATGGAACTCGTTAACGCACGTCGAGTAGCGAGATCGATGGAAGCGTACTTCAGTTTCCTAATTTATATTGATTCGAATAATATCAGTCATTCATCAATATATAGTTATCGTATCGATCGGATTAAAATACTCGTAAGCTCGTCGAGTCAGCTATAGCGCGATTCTTCGTAACAGTACTAGAATCCTATATATTATTTTAGACTCGAGAAAATATGATCCATCGACTCGCACAAATCTCACGGATGTAACTTTGCACATAAAAAAACCTACAACACACCACACACCACATACATTGCACTACACCCGTACCGTCCCAACTGGTTACACCTCTCTATTAACTACACTCGTAAAGCACCGCGTCGATGTCAGCGAGATACGATCATTATCGCGTACAAGTCACGTTTCACAGCCTCACCCGTCTACATCTTAATTGCATCTAAAAAATCCACCACATTCACTAAACTACTACCACATCGCTCTATCCCATCCGTAAATCTCTAAGCACTAACTCAAGCTCGCTCGACCTTCAGCGCATCTTCGAACGTCATCTCTAGTATTCCTCACTTTACCTCCTTGACTCGCCATAATCATCACCCCCGACATCACGCCCTAACTACTCGCATCACACCTCCTCCCCTTCGCACAAAAAAAAACCTTAACCAATGCTCCTGAATCGACTATCCCTCACCGGCCTTCACCCCTCAGTATTGAGGTCTACCACCGGCCACCCAGCGAAACCTCGTCAAACGGCCATTCGATCGCGTAACAAGACCAGAGACATCGATGAAGCCCAAGCGACCTCAGTTCCACTTCCTAATCTTTAATTCCACCTCAAATAATCATCCATTCCACTAACACTCACTGCACTCGTACTCTAGATCCACCGCGCCTACTCACAGTCTAAAAACTCGTAAGCTCAGATCCGAATCAGCGCGATCTTCGGCTAATACTGATCTTCACAGCTTCCTACCAATCAATTTGAATCGGATCCAAATAATCCCTATTCGACTCGCCAAACGGACAATGACTACACTTCATCTGCACAAATAAAAAACTTAATAAATCTCTACCCGATCTAACACGCACACCCGCATACCGTACCTTACCCGCATATCAACACACCGGACTTAAGCAACCCAGGCTAACGGCCACGCACCGTCACACCACCACGAGAATCCGATGCGTACACACCGCCGATTCTCACCGCTCTCCTACAACTTCCACCACTCATCATCACCACACACTATCACGCTCCATCTCGCCTTCAAACACCTCCCACTCACTCATCGCATACCACCCAACTCCCGTCAAGGCTCGAACACTACCGCACCACACACAATCACAGTTCCTCAAATTATCTATATACATCGCACAATTACCTACTCACACCTATTCACTACTAATCCACACCCTCTCAACCTCAACATACAATCGAGCTACATGATACGTAATGAACCACTCTCTGCACACAATACATCTAAAAAATCATTAATAAAAATAAGCTCCGACCCGACTTCATCTACTGTGCCGATTACCGTATTGGTCTAACCGAGAGAAATTAAGAACATAACTACCGTTAATGACACACGATCACGTCAGCAAGATAATCGACTGAAGCGCTTTCAGTTCCTAAACTTAGACTTCGATTACCACAATCACCTCACTTCACTATAATATCATGTCTACTCAATATCACGGAATCTAAGAACTACGAATAAAGCCATGATCGATGCAGAGTCCACCGCACCGTCACCTACGCGACACGTTTCCCCACACCTCTACTCATATTAATATAAATCAAGGAATAATGAATCTAATCGACTATCGCAACATCGTTATGAACTTCTTGCCAAAAAAAACAACTATCAACACATGCCCTCGACCTCGACTTAATGCTCCAGTACACTATCGCCTTAACTCAGCCACCATACCTTAACCTTAAACAAATACGTAAGACACACTCGAGCGTCAGCAGACACTGAATCGATAGCACCACCTCGACGTTTCCTAACTAACTTTAAAATGATCTTATGAAAATATCACGACTCACACCTACACACTACATAATCACCTACAATCTGTCTCTATCATTAACGATATATACAAATATTAATGCTACGTGTTCCCTGAGCTCGTCCAACAGTCTCATCTCTCGAGATCACTACATACCACACTTATCACAAAATTACTTTCACTCAAAATATGAACCTCGATCTCGCGCAACTTCGACAACTCTGCTCCACTACCAAATCCTTATAAGACCAAAAAACATATTAGAATATGCAATAACACGCCACATCCCGAGATGGAGCTGTCTACTCCGCCTTCTATATAGGCGGATGTCTCCTCATCCCGTATGGAGTAGTAGTCGTCATCTAAATCCCCGATACCGTAACTTCTTCTAAGACGTCGAGTCCAACTAGAGTACTCTGATGAAAGTTGTCGTATTCTCACAGCTTCTAACTTTATTCGTCACACCTGAACCTACATTCTCATTGAACTACTCATACTCACTCAAATCACTCTGTGCCACTTGAGAGACACCGTAAACAGCAAGTACCTCAGCATTCACCACCACAGATCCATCTAATACGCTCTATTCATATCCTCCCTAAATTTATCTATATATCCGGAACATGATCCCACGACTACTACAACGTATGACTTTCTCTATCGTCCGAAAAAACAACCTCTACATATCTAATGCAATCACGCATATCTGACTAGCCTAATCTGCGGATATGGGGTCTAACTGCACTCACAGACCACTGCCGACTACCATACACCGAATCTGCGAATCGCTCCATCGCGAGCCATCACATCGCTACTCAAAGTACAGTCTGCTCAATCCTCTCCAACAATATACTCTCGAGCCTAGAAATTCATCCCTCCTATCTCAACCGTAAAATTTATCCATGCGACGCAACAACTATCATTAAGATACTTCTAATATCTTCCATCGAACTATCTTAGTAAGAGCTACTTACTATCGAAAGCTTTGCTTCAGCTACCATGTCCTAATTGAGTCCTTGTATGTGATATTCTATATCTCATAGTTCGTATACTCGTCTCTACGATGAACCCCAGCCACTATATATATCATGAACTTCTAAGAGACTATATCTCACTAAACAGAAGTGCGACTATTCTGCCAATCCCACCTACTAGGGACACCTGCTAGAATAGACGAATCAACACTCGTCGTCGTTAATACGCAATTAAAACAGCAGCAGATTACATACGCACTACGTGCATCACAATACTCCACACGTCCTACAACTGACCACGACCGCTTCACACCCACCCGCTCCACAAGTCTCCTACACTCTATCTTATCCGACACACGTCCATCAATCCTTCGACTGCCAATCGCCACAACCCTCTTCGCCAAACCATACCATTAAACAAAAATCTTCCGACTCTACTCATTGAGCACTAGTCAACACCCGCGTCCAACACCCGCGATTAACACTCGTAAGCCCTCTCCGAGTCAGCAGTTCCGACGACGCGTTCAGTTCCCTAATCTGATAATCGAATGCTGACCGTTCACTAAATAATTATCTATCTATATTAGAACTCGTTAGCCCGTCGATTCAACGAAATCCGGTTAAGATCACAAGATCTTTCAAAATTGAAAATATTAAGGAAAGAAAAGTAATACATATATTCCAATGAAACAATTATGAGTAATGATAAAATAAATAATCGAATGCAAAATTTCTTTTAGTTATTTTAAAGAAAAATGCGTTTTTTCAATCGTTCTCTCAATTCCCTTCGCTAATCGAATGTTGGTTCCCCCCGTTGAAAAATCATAATCCCGTTTCTCGGCGATGTAGGTTTTTGTACGAAGCTAGTTCATCTTCGAAAACCTTCTCTGTGTGCATTTTCAAAAGTAACATTTGAGGCATATCTTTAAAATTCTCGTTAGCCGCATTTATTATTTCTGCAAATAGCCGTTTCTTTCGCCTTATATCCTCATCGTCGAAAAAGGAAGACGATAATAACAATTCAGCCGACGATTTCAATACAAAATTTAGTGAGGTTATTCTTAAGGCGTTGAAGTAATCTGCGCAATCATTTCCAGAAGTAAATTCTTTTTTAAATTTTTTTAAGCAATTTTTCCCTTTGGGTATTTTAAACTCGCCATGAACGATGTAATCTTCAATAATTAATCCTTTTACAAGCTTTTCAAATTGCGGCATTTCAGGTTGCGAGAAGCAAATCTCTTTTAAGTCGAAACCGATATATTTTTTATACAAAACAAGAGCCCTTAAAGCCAGGTCTCCGATATTTTTGAACTGATAAACATCGTCCCTTAATTTTGTGATTGTAAACAACGAATTAAGTGGCGAATTTTCAAAATATTCTTTTTGAGATACCTTCCAATCGTCAACACTAAAAACATTTTTTGAATATCTGTCACACATATTCGAGTATTTTTCAGCAATGGAGAGATCTAAAGTAGTTTGAAATGAAATTTCTTTTACGAAACGAAGAGGGCCAATATTTTCTTCTTCTGGTGGTTCACAAAGGTTCCGAATATGGTCAGCGATTAAACCCGACACCACATATTTCTCCTTGGGTGTTTTAATTTCTCTCGTAAGATCTCTTGTTCTTTAAATACCCAAACTTCATATATGAATTCTCATTCGAATTACAAATCTTTATTGAAAGCGATTTATTTGCGATTGTCTCGATTCCCACTAGTTAATACTATCGATGCACAACCCCATGAGTGCGCAAGCCAATGGAGGCTGAACTCGTTTCGGGTCTGATGAAACTCACAAAAACAAAATCAATAACCTCTTCATAATTTAATCCTTTCAATACTCGCCATAGGAATTGCTATTACGAGACCAATAAAGAGTAAGTAATATATTCAAGCATTCGGTCTTCAAAGAATTGCCTTCGACGCGGTTCATTCTCTCTTTCCATCCGTTTACTAGACAACTCCAGTAGCTACAGAAGCTCAATCTCGTTTGTTTTCCAGTCGAAACTTTAGAAGACTGTTCAGGCCACTAATCGAGGAAACATGAAATAAGGTGCGAGTCGGGTTCGAAATATTCATTTAAAACACAAACTCGTTATCGCAATTAAAGGATATGTTCTTTTTTTTTCTCTTATTAATAACATCATTTCTCTAAAAAACCAAAATCAAACAGAAATCGTGGATGCTTGTCCGTCTTAACACGCCGTCGATTAGAGTACCGATTTAAACACTTTTTACCTTCCACAAATAAAAGTTCGGGAAAAAAATAGAATATTCGAAAGAAAATGTATAATCTTAAGTCAAAATAGTTCGTCGGGGTTGAATGCCGAGAGAGACAATCTTAGCATTGTCCTTCCCAATTTTAAACCTACTGCTCTTGCGAATAGAGCGGTATGACCAATTCGATTAACTGTTATATAGTAAAAAAATGAGTAGAAGTATATATACTGAAAGAACATGATTTACGTAAATTCACTGCATAGATAATGTTCAGCACTCAAACACTTTCAAAGTAGTTAGCAAATATTCATATGATCTAATGTGTTAGACAGTATATATTCCATTTACAAGAGCATTTGATGGTATCACCTGGACACTGAGCACCACACTATTCTGACCCTCACAAGAACAATACTCACTATGCAACGCAGCCGTTTTTGGTATATATCTGTGAATGAACTCCCATCAGTCACTGAAGTCTATATCATATACTCAGCTGAATGTATATAGCGTGAATATATATGATCAGCTATTCATGACAACGTATATATATTGAACTTTATTACTCTGACACAGCTTTCAACACCTTAATATAATACAGCTAAGAATCAATTTTCTTAATTGAATGAAATATGTCTCTCTCTGTTTATATAAGGACTACATGTAACTCACTCGCTACTGCCACTACATTCTGCTTTTATTATTCGTCATCTGAACTATTCTGAAGACGTAGTCCAAACATACTCAAAACATAATCTACGAGTAGATGCCACTATTCACAGGATAAAACGCTTTGATAAATTTCGTACTACTACTCACATAACTAAGGAGTTCTTATCTAGAATTCATACTTCAAACTCCATGTTCACTTCTAATAACAGCAATCATGCCTCAAGATTTATTAAATAATATTTCTTATTTCCTCTTCAACAATATTCTAATTGTCCATATGACATAAAACAAACAACATAGAGCAACACCCTTCATCATCTCCAATATACTGCTACCTTACTTTTAAGTGCTATGAGTTAGGGCATGTAAAAAATGAGAATTAAAGAGTGAATCGAAACACAAAAGTGAGCTACGACCTGAACTAATCCAATTAGATATACAATCATACTCATATACAATAACATGTTTCGAATGCTAAGACTTGAGCAATACCTCCACTCTCGAAAAAATTTCACTGTGGCTTCAAATAGAACGAACCGATCCTACAACCTTCGGAATTCTTTAGAATTCTGAGAAAACCACTGCTCGTCGAAGCTATTCACGTACGCCTTCGCGTCTATACATAAATCACACACTACATATCACACATTTTAGCGGATTCATCTTTTGTTTTTATGCTCGAATTGGTTCTTTTCTAATACGATTGGAAGTACGTATTTGCGAATAATGAGCTGCCTAATAATTTCCGTCACTATAGGTATTTACTATTCCAGCTTTCACCACTGATATTGTGAAACTGCTATACATATGCACTTATTGATTAACTGCCAAAGTTATCCATATAGTAGGTGAAGCAAAGATATATATACCGAGCGTATGAATCATGATGAACGCAAGAATATTCCGAGACTCAAAGAAAAAAAAAACTTTAAATTATATTTAAGTTTAGCACCCCCCCCACCCCCCACTACCCCCACTCAGCTGTAAATATAATACTATAAAAAAAAAAAATATATTATTATTATAAAAAATTGAATATTGTTATAGGCATTTTATACGTCTTTGATCAAAAAATGATAAGAATCCGTGCTGTGCGAAATCACAACAATATGTATTTTGAGTATTATCTATAAACCGCTTTATATATACATATGTTGTGTGAGAAATTTAATAATTAAATAAATAAAAATATAAAAAATTAAATAATTTATTAATTGAGGAGAGATTTAAAAACACATTTTTCAAAAATATACTACCTTTATTTAAGGTTTCACATACAATACAACTAAATATTAATAATATTTAATTGAAAATATTATTTTTTGCGTTACTTTATAATTATTTATATATATACTATATATATATAATATAATATGTATATATATATATATACCGGTAATCAATATACGCTCTTGCGCCAATTCCTACTACTGTAATACACGCGTACTTACACAAATGCGCGGTATTAAACTAACGAATATAAGAAAATTCCTCTTGCGTAGATTTACATCACGATCTGCACGCGCGAAATCACGATAGTTATTATTATCATAAATGCTTCACATACTATGAGAAGCGCGGTATACGTTTTTAGAGAGCTAAATATAAATAGCCTACTTATTATGCATAATCATTCCCAGTTCTATCGTAAAATTATGACGCTGATGCTTTTACCCTATACCCAACGGCCCGAGAGCAGTTTCTCATCGATAATGGTATATCGACTTATTATGAACGCTGGTTCCGCTCTTGTAAAAACTAAAAAAATAAGCATACTACTCAAATCATATATGATACACTAGACATAAATTCTTAAATTCCGTATGATCTTTCATTATAAACACCGCGTATTGAATTTTACCTTGATGCAGGCACCACTCAAAGCCATATAACTTATCTGCACCTAATTTTTACAAACTAACGCTAACAAGCAATATAATATTCAGAATCATCTTCAATAGGCGAACGAAGAACAGCTATCAACTGAGTCAGCATATATACGAATTTAAATACTGAAATCTACAAATTTTGCCGGTCTTGCATAAGGCGGAAACTGCGTCAACTTTGCCTAACTGCATCGCCACTTAACTGAGCTATTAACAAAAACCCCCATTATTATTCGTGATAAGTAAATAGATATAACTAGATATAAATTTAAGTTTAATTATACTCTACACATCGAAATGTATTTCAGCTAGATATTTACAAATTATGTAATTTAAATATTAAATATACATATATATTACCTGAACTAAGAGTATAGTATACATAAATATATAAGCCCAGCTCTATTCCTCTCTCCTACTACACCTAGCCTGCTACTCTCCAATACATATCATCTCTATCGAAGATATAGCATAACATTCCAATCATATTGTCAAACTACTAGCAGATATGGGGCGACACGTGAGAAACCTCGTACATGATTATTATCATTATAGTACAGCCCAAAATGCCAAATAACAATCAAACCTAAATACTGGGCAAGCTAGCATACGATTCCCTAGGGCCTGAAAAAATAAAATGTAATTAATTACTATACTAAAGATTCATAGACCCTAACTACTAATACGGCGCCCATCAAGATATAACCCAAATAATAAGCATTACGCTAAGTAAACTATAGTAATAACCACAGCACCCTCTCGATAATCCTTTACCCCCTATTTTAGGAGAGCGACATACAACACAAGTGGCCAACATAAATACACAAAAGTAATTAGGTTCAATAAATTACTTGTACAACTGGACTTCCCAATACGCGGTTCCACGCATATCTAGGTATCTCCTCACTATGCTTTACTGAGGTAAGTGTTTTAAACTATATATCAGAGGGGACTCAACACACAAACCATCTCTCTGTACCACACAAGAATCAAGATCACGTCACTTACGCAGGCTCGAAGTGGACACACACAAAACAGTCTATCTGTACCAACCAAAGACAGAGGTACGTCCGAGGCTCGAGAGGCGACACAAACGATCATTTCTCGGAATATCCAGGTAAAAGGAATGGTAGCTCAATATAGATATAATATCGAGGGAAGATATAGAAGGAATAAATTTCTTTACTAATAATTTGGAATTGTATATTCCATGATAAGTTGTGGCTACCCACGCTCCTATGTTTCAGATAAAATAAATAAATAATTAATAATTTAATGGAATAAATAATAAATAACTAATAACTGATAATATATAATTTAATAATACTTATTATAAATAATAAAATTAATAAATAATTCATAAATATAGTTTCAAATTATTTATATAATACTCAGATAATGAATATATAATAATATTAGTATTATATTGGAAAATGATTAACACTTCAACACCAAAGTATTATAATTATCGTCTAATTATTATGTAAATATGCAATTGAGTCTGGATTTTTTTAATTATAAGACGACTCATTATATAACATATCACACATAGCATTTACATGTACTTCAAGCATGAAGTGAGATAGTTGTTTTTAATTTATTCAAATCTGGTGATAGCAAAGCATTATTTAATGCAAAGAAAGTTAAGAGAGTTAATGAATTAATCAGGTTGTTAAGAGAAAAAAACAATGTATAGGAATGCAGGTAGAAGATGATAATACGCAGATTAGTTATAACACCACTGAGGTGTCCCAACAATTTCCTGAATGGAGTTTAGGAAGAAGACCAAATTTAGTGAAGAATGAAAGAAAAAAATTAAGACAATGGCTACTTGTAGAAAAAAGCAACATGTATTAAATATCCAGTGATGGGAATTATAATTGAGCACTCTAGAGAGGAGAGCTATGAAATCCATTACAGAGA
>JABUQX010120576.1:32500-37500 GCA_015478945.1 Trachelipus rathkii | reverse complement strand
AAGGATACAACAAAAAGGACATTACTCGGCATTGTATAGTCTGAAGGAAAGGCATATATCGATTCGGTACTAGGAGAATTGTTCAAGCGTTTTTATAGAGAAGATACGGTAGTGTCGTGGTTACTTAAGGAAAGGCTTTGATAGGCAGAGTATGTATAAAAAATGACAAATGTATGAGTGTAAGAACGGGATTATGAAAACGAGAATGGTTTGAGGTGGGAGCTGGCGTTTAAGCAGGGAAGTGTATTGCACCCCAATTCTGTTTGTACTCCACTCATTTGGCACTTTGTGGTAATAGGGCAGTGAGGAGAGGGAGGATTGGATGGAGATGTGATTGTTATGGGATGGGACCCTGGCGTGCTGGATGAAGACGAGATAAACTAGGAGGGTCAGGTGTTGGCGTTCTTGATTAGTAAACTGAGAGAAAGCGGGCCGTGCATGAACGTAGATAAAAGAGAAATTATGATAGTTAGTAGAGAGGATGGAGAAGAGTTGGTTGGTGGAGGTGGATGGTGTTGTGATTAAAAACGTAGAGAAATACAAGTTTCTGGGGGGAATGTTTGGTAGAGAGGGAGAAGTGCTTGGAGATTGCGAGTAGAATTGATAAGTACGGGAGAAGAACAGTTAGATCTTTGTATCCTATCATCAGGGATAATGAGATGGAGGGGAGGTGAAGAAGATAATTTTCGAGAGCATTTTAACACCGGTTCTTCTGTATTGGGCGAAAACATGGAGTATGACAACAAGAGGAGAGCAGAGTGCAGACTGCTGAAATGAATGTATTGAGAGCGATGGCCGGAAAAGACCAGGAGGGACAGAGTGAGAAACGAAAAGAATTAGAGAAGTTATAGGAGTAATACCTATTATTAACAAAGTAGATGTAGCAAAGATCTAAGGTGCGTGGGACATTTGGAAAGGATGGAGCGTGGCAGGGTTGGCCAGAAGGAGGTGGGACTGGAGACCGGAAGGAGGCAGACCAAGGGGGAAGAACCACGGAAGGAAATGGAAGGACTCCGTAGGAAGATTCGCTGAGGAAGACGATCAAATGCCATCTATGATCAGGCTGATCGAAGAACGGCGGTCTTGGAGATAGAAGGGAGTGGAAGGAAGAGGTTGCGCCGTTGCTGACAGGCTCATAATGAGCCTTCCTGGGAGAGCGGATGTAAGATGTAAGAGTAAGATATATATATATATATATATATATATATATAATATATATATATTATATATATATATATATATATATATATATATATATTTATATATAATATATATATATATTATATATATAATAATATATATATATATATATATATTATATATATATATATATATATATATATATATATATATATTCTCAGATGATGGAAGATATCCAGTGTAATATGGCAGGAAGATAGTTGAAACTGTCAAGGAGGGTAAAGGAAGCTTCATTGACTGCTCTATCAGGTATCACATTGCCAGCAACCACATGAGAAGCTGCTCAACAAAAATGAACTAGTTTTGACAGGAGTGGAGAAGTTGCAGAAATTGATGAGCTCAATATACCACAGGATGAAATCTATTAAGAGCTTTCAAAGATGTTAGGGCACTGGGGAGTCAGAACATATTATGTTGAAGCTATGAAGATATTATCACCAAGAATGTAAATGTCATGAAAATAGCAATCAGTTTTGTAGTAGAAATAAAAGCATGTCATGAAAGTATGCGCAAAACAGACAATTCAATAAAAATAAAAGCATGTTTTGAAAGTGTGTGTAAAAAGGATAATTGGAAAACAGAACTGCACCTATACCATCTGTAGATTTTGATCCTTCAATGTGTATGCATAGAACTGTTCCAAGCCGTGACACATAATTTAAAGAGGAGCTTTCAATTATGCATTGTGGATATACACGTCTACATAGCCCAATGTAACACAAAGCTGAGGTGGAAATAACCAAGGCACGTTGGCTCTATCATAAGTTGAGGGAGTGTCCAATTTTGTAAGGACATTATGAACCAGTTTCAAATGGATAGTAAGGTAGAGGAGTGGCTATTGAATCCAAAAGATAAGTTAGGTAAGATTTTTGAGGAATCAGAAGTTGGAAAAAGATGTATTATTGCATATATCCTCATAAGTTAGAGGGATATCATGGGCTTCTGCTTTGAGACTGACTTTAGGTGAGTAGTGAAGGCATCTATGGCTATTCGAATCACTTCAATATGGGTGGAATCTAGTTGGTGAAGTAAAGATAGTTTAGCCTGACTATAAATAGCAAAGTCATAATTCAATTTAGAGCAATAAATTGAAGAAGGGATCACCAGTCTGCATTCCAAATCATAGAAGTAAGGTGTAACAGAAGATAAGACATATATTAGCTTATGTAAACCTGTAAGTTTGCAAAATGATGTGAATATTAAGAAAATTATCTAAGAGATGATCAAGAAATATAACCTGTTTAGCAACTGGGATATGAGATTTTTATATATACAGATCAGAGATGAGGTTAATAAGGTAACTGCTAAAAATACATTAAAATTGTATTGCTGTAACCACTAAAACTACAAAATTAAAAATGTATTGCTGAAATTTTGCCAGATAAAAACAAGTCGTCAAAATGTGGACATAAGTTACAGGTTTATTGAAAACATCCTTAAAGCCAACTGTAAATAAACATTTAAGCCGCTATCATGTGGGACACCATCAAAAATGGTGGAATGAGAAAGTGCTGAAGAGTTATTCATTTCGACGGCTCTATTAGAAGTAATTGAGCAAATGAATATCGTTCAAGATTGCCAAAAGATTGCTTTTAAAGATGATTTTCTGCTTTCGAAGTTGTGCTATAAGACTTCTCACGCCAAAAGAAAACCCCCATGCTCGAGGTTATTTTGAGATGTGAGGTAACTTACAAAAGGGAATCAATAAGTAGATTCATTCTTTTGGAACCTAATTTATTGGTAGCTCAAAAATGCATTGATATTTTACAGGGCAATAAGAAGGCTACCTGCAATGATATTTTCAGCAATTTATTAGAGTCACAATGCCTACAATTGTAAAGTGCTTCTCTGGCATGGGAACAGAGATGATCGCAAATGCTGTGGACAACAGAAGAGGAAAGTGCATTCCACCTAAATTTTATCATAATGTTCGAATAGAAATTAAGGTTAATGTGGCGCAGCATTGTAAAAGGCTAAAGGACTAATAAACTGTCCCCTACTTTCCAACTCAGTTAACCCTCTATCCCTGCGACGTGACTTTGGCGCTCTATCTCTTTACTATAGGTAACTACAAAGGCACCCCACTACGACGTTCTCGTAAGCACAATGGGTGCGTTGTTTGAGCATAAATTTTATGTGAGAATTGAAAATTCCAGACTTGCTTGAACTGTGGTGCAACCTTCTTTCCAATCACCTCTTTTTTGTGGAACTCTCCACCATCAAATGTTTTTCCTGTTGTATTTAATCTTCTTCTCTTTAAAGCCTTCGTCTGCACTCATCTGATATATTTACGTTCGGTTTGGGCAAGTTTCATTTAATTTTTTTTTTATTCTGCACCCTCCTTTAAAAGGTCAGTGCCCCTTAGTGATAATAATCTGTAAAAATCTCTGCAGACTGTCATTGCTGTCCTGTATTCTTAGTAAATAAATAATTGTAAAAAAATCTTCCTCTTTCTTTACTATAAAGTTAAATGGCTGGACTCTGTCCTCTCCAAGTTGGAATGCTTCTGAATAATGATGGGGTCATTGAAAATGGGAGCAAAGGTGCATTCAAGGGCATCAGATACTGGTGTTGGTGAAAGGATATAATCGACTGAAGGTTCATAGCAGACCTACTGAGATAAGGATACTTCCTGTACCACTTTCCATACTGAGTATGATCAGTACATTGTTCATTACCGTTTCTCGGCTTACTGAGTCAGATTTCCCAATGCTGTCTCAGTCAATTGTTTGTCAGTGTGGCTAGTTACAAACTTGTAACAGCATAATCATAGATTATGCTTGTGATGGGCTCTCTTTTATTTTGAGGACAACTATATGATTTAACTCGACACACTTTAATGACTAATCTCGTAATGTATTATTTATTTTATAATAAAAGTTAATTATATTTAAAATTTTATTACCTTTTTGGATGATTTGCTACCTTTTTTACTTGGTCAATTTGCTACCTTCAACTAAAATCTTGCGGTAGTCCTGCTATGAGATAATCAAAAGAAGAACACTGGGAATGATGAATTATTTGAAGGCCCCAAGAGAGTTGTCAGAAGTGGTGTATAAATGACCAGCATTACCATGTAGTCAGCAACGAATTAAAGTCTTTAGTGGCTGTTCAGACTATTTGAGAACCTGGATTAATGTATACCAAGCAGAAGATTGCCAAGAGCAGGCAGTGAACTACCAGGTTGTGGAAGGAGCTTCTTGTATCAAAGTCCGAGCAGTAGTTTAAATTAGAAAGTCAACAATTTCTAGCCATTTCATCAGCAAAATTATCAAATCCTCTTGATTAATTAATTATAGTGAAAAGACATTATATCATAAAGATATGTATTTTTCACAAAAAGGACCCCATACCAAGCATGAGCATGAATGCTACTGTTAACCGACCATCTGGCGAAATGGTAAGGGCTTACTTACAAAGTTTTAGGAAATATAGAACAAGTCTAAACCTAAGTGTCTTCCGGTCTCAAAAATACAAACTCAACTTTTTCTGGCATCAAACACAACCATGTTTTATCCAATTATATTGCAATGACTTTCTTTTTCTTTCCTCATCAAGACACTATAAGTTTTCGATTCTAGCATAGTCAATTAAGAAAAGTTTTTCCCCCCATGAGATTACATAAGCATTTTAAATTCAACTCAAAAGAAAATCTCTAGACATCTTTTTCTCGACAACTCAAAACCTTACTCAGTTGACAGCTCTATATTCTGTTATATAAGCAAATTAGACATCTTTGTCCATAATATATAACAAATTGTCATGGAAACCTAGTACTGTACCGCAATGTTTACTCTAAT
>JABUQX010120576.1:12500-27500 GCA_015478945.1 Trachelipus rathkii | reverse complement strand
AAAAATTTTGAATTTGATTTCCCTGACTTTCTGACTTTCCCGTGACCAAATCTGCAAATTTTCCCTTGACCAGCTGTTCTTATATTTTGTGTTATAAAATTCTATTATTATTATTGCAGCCTATTTACTCAATTCATACATTAAATTATTGAAAACTTACTTTAGAAATTGTTCATCATCATGGATGAATTTTAAAAAAATATTTTTTTTTTAGTCAATATAGGCCTATACCTTACCCATAGCCGGATCCAAAGCACTCCTTTTTTTATTTTTTCAAAAGAAAACAGTTTTATTTATACAAAAAGAAAATAAATTAAAAGCTTAATTAATAGCTCTATGGTGATAGCGTCACTGTAATAACACAAAAGTTCTAAAATGGGGAGATTTAGATTAACTTTTTCTTCTCAGCATCTGAATTTTTGATTTTTATAGCGTCTTTTTCTGTTAAAGCCTTCAGTTTTAAATCTTTCTCTGCTCTTCAAGGTTTATTGATCTGTATGATAATTTCTTTTTTCAACTTTTTATTCTCTTCTTTTTCTTTCTGTTTTGCACTCTTTGAGATGTTCTTCATATCTTCCATGGGCAGCTCTTACATTTGCCAACATTTTTTTTGAGGTGATTAGGAACTTTATGAATACTTTCATGAGATCTTATTAGAATTGTGCACGGTTCTTTGAGGAAATCAGACTATGTTTCTTTTCAGATTCTCCACTAAAAGTGCTGCTTAATTTATAGAAAACCCTTCCTTCCCACTTCCTTCCACTGCGCATTTCCATGCGAAAAGTATCAGTCCTAATTTAATAATTTGCCACAACTCCGCATAACATTGATTCTCAGGTGTTATAGAAGAAAAAAAACTCATCAAGTCTCTTAGAAGGACAATCACCATCCAAAAATATTTGAATTTAATTTCAAGGTTAGAATGAGCTTCACTGCAAAGTAGAGTATAGTGCTTTTTCTTTCTCAGCCAACAGAATCTGTGAATCAGTTATTGGTGTACAATGCCTCTAGCAAAAAATCAAATCTTTGTTTCCCTTGTTTTGGCTGATGAAAAATTATTAGGATCCAATGATGACAGCCATTGGACAGGCTTGTACTTCAAAGGACATCTTTCTAATATCTTTCTGTCATTTTGATTTGCACAGTCTGGCATACTCAAGTTTGTTCATTGTAAATCTAATGCCAAAAGCTTTAGTTTGGTTTGTTAGCAGGCATTTTTACTGGACATTAGAAATCATTCCATTAATATTAAGACGAAGACATTGTAAAATCTTGTGAACAGAATGAACCAAGCGTTCAGTTTGACTCCAAACCACTGGTCGTTAAAGTAAGTTTTTTTTTGCTTTTGAAGTCCTTTATAAAAAAATTATAAATACCTTCAAACTGCACAAAAATCAAAAAATCCCTTCGTCAAACCTCAAAAAAAAAAAAACACCTCAAAACAAGTATAATTCCCTAAAAAAGAAAAAGATATAACAGATTTAAGTCATTTTAAGTCATTTAAAACTGAAACACATCCGTATACCAATCACCTTCAATCGAAAGGATGAACTTGGAACAACTCTACGAACAGAATAGGAAGAATAGTAGGTAATAGTGAACTAAAAAATAGAAAGAAACAGCGATAGAAGTAGATTTAGGAATGATGTCGTTCCTCGCCCATCCTTTTTTTCATTAACTTATCAAATACATCTCTCATTCCACAATTATACAGTAAGGGAAAAAAAAATATATATCAAAAATATGTAACATGGTCCATGGATCATTCTTCATATGTTTGGAAATTTTAAAATTTCCCTGACTTTTCATGATTTTTTTGGAATTTTGACTTTGAGCATATTTTAAAACGTTTCCCCTACCTTTCCCTGACCAATTTTTTTTTCCCTACTTTCCCTGACTTTCCAGAAAGTGTGAACCCTGAATAAATATATATATACAAACAAATATCACTATTATTAACCTTATTATCACTGACATCATCACCATTATCATTATCATTACCATTATTATTATTATTATTATTATTATTATTATTATTATCAATCTATTAACACTATATTTCACCACAATTAACTATATTTCAACTATTGTTCATCACTATTTCACAATGTTTCAACTTAAATTATTCCAATATTATTCACTATCACATTATCACTACTCCCCCTATCATTATTATCATTATTTCAGCACCTCACGATCAGACGGAGAAATTTTTGTTCTCAAGTTTCGACGTTTTGGAGAAATCCAACTTCACTGTTGCCAGAATTTAATTGATTCAATTTATTTGTTTTCTTCTTTTATATATATATATATATTATATATATATATATATATATATATATATATATATATATATATATATATATATATATATATATATAAAGTATATATATATATATATATATATATATTATGATGAACGCCTCGTGGCATAGGAGGTTGGACTCACCGACTCTCGTGAGAGGACGCTGGTTCAATCCTCCTCGTAGAGGTCTGAGTTTTATCTTCCTGGGGGCAAGAATTAAAACTTCGGCTACGAACATTGTGGCGACTTGGCTTGGGATAGCCGGCCTAAAGTTCAATTTTCCTGTAGTCCCTGTGTTACCCTCTCAGAAGGGTTTAAAGCGCATTAAAAGTTTATATATAATAAATATATATATATATATATAATACACACAGTGTATATATATAGAAATATATAATTATATATATAATATTTAATTATATATATATATAATTAATATTATACTGTATATTATATATTATATATATATATATATATATATATATATATATATATAATATAATATCTATATATTAAATATATATTTATATAGTATAATAATATAATAATAATATTATATATAATCACAGTGGCTCATGGACTATAGGAAGTTTTTCCTCGCTAAAGGATTGTAGTTTTCCTCTCACAAGAATTTGAGATCAAATCTCGGTCCAGCTACCTGAATGGACACAAAATTGTAGTCAGTAAGAGATTTTCTGTAACATTTAATTGTAGTTTACTGCATAGTGAATTACACTAATCTCAATAACCCACACATACACTAAAACATAGCCAACACATAAACAGAACAATCTATTATACATACAAATTACACTCTCCTCTCATGCTGGATTAGAAACCACATCCACAGTGGCTAGAATTTCCAAATGTGTTGAGCCATGCTATCAAGCCTAGATGATTTGCACACTCTTATCCACTTGGTTACAAAAATACATATAATTCAATCTGACCAAGACCTAGTGCTGTAATAATGAACTCTCCATTTCATGGGATAGAGGTTTGTGTTACAAATTAATTGATTATATATATATATATATATATAAATATATAATATATATATATATATATATATATATATATATATATATTATATATATATATATATATATATATATATATATATATATATATATATATATATATATATATATATGGAAGAGCTTACCTTCCTCATTAATGTTCATTCCTTGAAAGGCTAGGTGGTGCTCAGATAAGCATAAAATTTTAACTTTTTTATTTTCTTTAATGTGACTCAATCTTCCAATTTTATTCCCTGGATTCGAAATTGTACTATTTGGGAACAAGTTCAAACAATAGAGATTGCCATCAGACCCTAATTAAGGAGAATTTTTTAAAGAAAGAATAAAAATGTAAATATTTAACAAAAACTACAAATATAAATTGAATTTTCACAGATAAAACAGTTTTAAGGACTGAGACCAACAACTACCTACATGTTGTTAATAGGTTGCCAGATGAGAGAAACAATGATCCAGTGATTTGATTTTCTGAAAGTTTAATGCTACTACGGGAAAAATTAGCTGTTGAAATTTTAATCCTGTATAACAAAACTTCTCCTATCTATGAATAAACAAAAAATAAACAAAATTTATTACTTAAAATTACAAATATTTAAAAAAAAATAAATAAAAAACTGTGAATAGTAAAATGGCTTACCATGTTTTTCACAAGTAAAAGGGCTTCATTAGTTTTTGAAAATATATGAGACTGAATTATAAATTCATTTTCATTAAGAATACGAGGCTTCACCTTTTTTCTTTCTTTCAATCCTCTTTCCAATACCTCAACAAATCCGCAAGAATAAATAATGAATATGGAGTCATCATTATGAGGAATTAATGAGTGAATTCCTGATTTAAACTGAAAATATATATATATATATATATATATATATATATATATATATATATATATATATATATATATATATATATATATATATATATAGATATATATAATATAATATATATATATATATATATATATATATTATATATATATATATATATATATATAATATTATATAATTATTATGATGATGTGAGGATAGCCTTGACATACTTTTGTATGACCAAGGCATTCTTCCTTAGAGGCGGATTTGATGTTTTCTATGTTTTGCAGAACTATCAGATTCATTTAATAATTTGTAAAAGTATATATTATAATAATAAAAGTCAATTATAAAACATTAGTGATATAAAATAAGAGTGTAGATCAGAATAGAGAAGATTGTAATAAGATAGAAGATTAAGAGTAGAAGAAAAGACCCAAATATTAATTATAATCAGTACAAGATGAAACCATATAGGTGAAGTGTGAGACATAACGAAGAAGTAGTAATAATAAATAATAATTATAACAGCATACAGATTACTTATCTTACTACTATAACTAACATTATTTATATATTAAAACTATCAATTCTTTCTTACATTTATTTATTTATTACTGATTATTTACATTTGCTGGGATTCCAAAAATGAAAATAAAAGAGAAACTCACACAAACAAATAAAATTATAAAAGACGACATTTAGAAAAGTATCATCATTCATCATCCTTTTAATACAAAAGGTAAGAATTATTGTTATTATTTATTATTAATATTAACTAAAACTATCAGATTGCATTATTACATTACATCATTTTTGATTCAATATATATATATATATATATATATATATATATATTATATATATATTATATATTTATATATATAATACGTTTAATATATATATTATATAATATATATATATATATATAATATTTTTAAATATATATATATATATATAAACAATGATGGCACACATCTGATTAAGTTACCTCAAAAAGGTGAATCACTGAAAATGAAGGATAATAAAGTCTAGGCCCAGTCAATTCAATATTCATATATATTATACCAATCTTAAATCAGAATCTAAGGTTAAGGAGATGATGGAAGACTTTCATGCTGATTTGATGTGTATCTCTATAATTCTTTACTATTAATATATTAAATTCAGTGTTTGAATACTTTAAAGTTTAAAGTATCAGATATACATATCTTTTGATACAGTATCTACTGCATCATGCATTGTTGTGTGCATGTGTCCCAGCATACAAATGAAATTTTTGTCTGATACTCAACTTAGTAATTAATGCACTAATTTTGTAAATGAAATCATGAGTTGATAAATCTTTTATTTATTGTTATTAATAAAGAGAGAAATTATAAAAACGGCAACCTCGGTTTTCGTTATTAATTTAAAAGAACAAAAGAACTGTAAATTGCATATAGTTAGGCCATTAATACAGTACTACAGCATGACAGTTTTATTTCAGATGAAAATCCATTATATTTCAAGTACAACCCAAACACCATCCTTTTTTTAATGTTTATAATTCTCGCATTACGGTTAAGAGTATGACAGAGATGAACATTCTCTTTAAAACTTCTGTTGCAGAATTATATATGCTGTCCTGATCTCAAATGCCTGTTTTAAACTGTAATCAAAATAAACATCTTACATCTTAAGTTGTAATTACAAGTTAGAGATAACAATAACTATTTGAGACAGAGCTTAGTCTTCATTGATTTTTCAACCTACCTAAATAAGTTGAGCCATTAAAATAAAGAAAATAAATCATGATATAACAATGAAAAGCTCCAACAATCAGCCTAATACCCTGGATTTGTCAGTGATCAAGGATTGTGCAATGGTTTTTGAGAAGAAGTCAAAATGAAATCTATTCTTGACAACTCAATAGTTTTATTAAAGTCCCAAATTCTTATTTCCAAAATATCTTTAATGCATTTGACATTTAGATTTCAAGCTAATTATTAGTCAAGATATACTACAAGATTTATTGTGAAGCTGTGTATCTGAATTCCATCTCATGCATGGCTGCATTAGGACAATCATTTAGAGGGCAACATAATTGGTTGTGTTAAGTTAAAAACTTTAATTCACAGGTCTCTGATCATTTCACTAGTAAATATAAAGGTTACTGAATTCTGAATTGTTTAAGCAGAAACCTGAAGACTTGGATCAGAAACCCAAAGTGCACAATCAAATGCATAGGAAAATAAATTATTATATTAGAGAAGGTCAATCCATGAAAAAATTTATACGGTAGCTATATATTATTATTGTAGAAAAAAGGACTTAGGGTGTTACACTGAGGGACTCTACATTTAGTTTCAAAATTCTCTGGTGTAGTCTGATCTCATTGTGGCAGGATTTTTATATTTTACTAATTGAAAAGATTAGGAGGAAAACATTTTAATTCATTCTATAGTACACTAAATGCAAAATCATTATTTCATTACTAATATTGTTTTTCAGTTAAGAGATATGTTATAACATACACTACCTAAATTAACATTCCCCTTTGTGATTTAAAAATTTCATTATTATTATTATTTTTATTTTATGCTTAAAAAATATCTGACAGTAATTTATTATATTTTATTACAATAGGATTTGCAATAACTTTGACTTGAACTTGGATTTAGAGCCTTGGAATTCCCCTAAAAATTGTATGCAGTACAGTACTAATTATTATCGGTACTATTATTATTATTATATATATATATATATATATATATTAGAGGTGTACCGGAATTCCGGTCCGGCCGGAATTCCGGCCGGAATTTGACATTTTTTTCCGGTTCCGGTTCCGGCCGGAATTTTGAAGAATTCCGGCCGGAACCGGAATTACTAATCTACTTCTGAGAAAAAATTTGATCTAAGGGATTTATTTTACATAACCCTAACAACAATATAACATAACAATAAATAATAGTAGTCTTGTGTAGCATTCATACAGTGTATTACATATCTACAATATTATTTAAATAAAGTTTTAACTCAAGTACCTCAAAATATATAATTATAAGATATTCTCATATTCAAATTCTACTAAATTATATATATATATATATATATATATATATATATATATATTTATATATATATATATATATATATATATATATATATATATATATATATAGTTAGAAGAGTATATATATATATATATATATATATATATATATATATATATATATATATATATATATATATATATATATATATATATATATTAATTTTTTTTAAACACTTCTTTTGAAAATATTACTGAATTGTGGTGAAGTAAAAAAAAACTTCAGTATTGGGCATATTTTTAAATGTTTTTCCTCAAATATATTTCCTGCTTCTGAAAATGAAAATAATTTCTCTGAATATATGGGGGAGACTGGAAAGGAGAGTAATTTTTGGGCTAATACTGCTATGTTTGGAAATTTAGCTTTGGTCACTTTCCACCAATTAAGTAATTCTTCTTTTCTCAGATATTGGAAATTGATTTTTCTGGTAAAAAAAAATTTCAATTTCTTTAAGAATTCCACCTTTGAAGAGCCACTGATTTTCTGTTTTTCCTTTACACTAACTGACTCCGCTGTCATCTCATTTTCTTCCATAAATCCAGAAAACCCAAGTAACTTTGCAGTAATTTCTTTCCTTAATGCTCCTGATGATTTAAGGTACTTGGCAAATCTAAGTTCATTGTAGATAATGCTTGTTTCTTGAAAATGGATAGATGACTCATCGCTAGAACCTTTTCTGTATTGCTACTACTATTATCACTTTCAACCGCATCAATTATTTGTATATTTCAAGTGGTCCTAATAATCAGTCTTTTATTTCATTAGAAAATAAAGTCGGTTTAGTCTTGGTCTACTACAGATAAAAACAACACCTTGATTTATAAAAGCTAAGTAACTTTGCAGTAATTTCTTTTCCTAATGTTCCTGATGCTTTTGAGTACTTGGCAAACTGTTCATTGTAGATAATGCTGTCGCTGAAATGGATAGATGACCCACGCCTGAACCTTCTTCTCTGTACCATGCAACTACTATTATCACTGCTCACTTATTTGCATACTTCATCCATTTTACTCATATTTCTCTTATTTCTTTATTAAAATGAAAAGTCAGTTTGTATCTTGGGTCTACTACAGTATTTAAAACAATTATCTTGTTTTGATATATGTCTATTGATCCTTTCTACCTTTTTATTCATAAATCTAAACTATAATGCCTTCTTCAGCTCTTTCTTTAAAGTCTGAACTCTGCTGTCATCCTCAGTTTGAGAGATGCTGGAGAGCTCAAATATGCAGAATAATTGATGATATAATTGATTTTGCTTTAGTAGTTTCCTAACCATGAGAAATAGTTGCAAAACTCTTAGAATTTTTCAAGTATTTGCCATTATTAGCAGCCAAAGCTTGAGGATCATTGATTGTTCTGAGACATATAAACTTTGAGAAGTCTTTTCCAACATTCATCTTTCTGAATCAAATATAAAAATATATTCTACCTATAATATCTTGACACTGGCATATGGGTTTGCAAGATGTGGGAAACCAGCTTCTTTGTATTCTTTAGTCCCATTACAGCTTATAAAAATTGAATGTTTGAATGTGTACAACATTCCTAAGACGGTCATATCAATCACTGCCTTAAAATATAATTTAATAACAAATTGAAGTTTTTGAATAAAACAAGAAAAACCTTGTGTATCCTGCTAAATCAGTTCCAAGTTTCATGTTTTATGCTCCATCTCGAAGGATCAAATGGATTTTGTTAGGAGGAATTTCCCAATTATTCGTCATAATTTCAAAACTTATAGTGATTTTAATTCCAGAATGAGAACCTGGGAAATACTTTCAATGGAGTACACAGTCCATTTTTTTAAACTCGCTGGTAAGCCAGAGTGCAGTTAAAGAAATAAATGACTCGTTTGAATTATTTAGCTCTCTATATATCTGTAGTAAATGATATCTGATCAGCCTTAGAGAACTTCTCGAATACTACTGATCTCAATTTTCTGTATGAAGTTGGTAATATTTTCTACTAGGAATAAGATATTTTGGTTGAAGATGGGCACACAAGTTCTATGAATCCCTGCTCTTCATGACTCCGTGAATGGCTGGTTACTCATTGCGAAAAAATTCATTATTTTCTGTGATTAGGTCATTGATATGTCAAATCTTTTTTGGGGAGAACTCTCCTCAAAGCTCACTATCTCATGGCTTGGATCTATTGCTCTTTGTGGTTTCCTGTTCTAGAAATATGGACTCCTCCCTTTACTATTAAAATTTTTGGACTTCCAGATATTCCCTTCGATGATGATTTTCCATATGTTCATGAAACGGCGTTGTACTAAATGTAAGATTTTATGTGGAAAGTTATATAAAATATTTTGTTTTACATTTCTTTATAGTTAAACGAAAGTTCATAAGAGGGCTGCTCCCAGCCGGAATTCCTTTCTGAATTTTTTTGTGATTCAAGATTCTGTTCGGCCGAACTGGAGTACTCAGTTCCGGTACATAACAATAAATATATATATATATATATATATATATATATATATATATATATATATATATATATATATATATATATATATATATATATATATATATATAATGTTATATATATATATATATATATATATATATATATATATATATATATATATATATATACATATATATATATATATATATATATAGAAGTATATATATATATATATATATATATATATATATATAACCAATCAAAATGACTAAATCAAATCAAAGACATGAACATTAAAATAAATTGTGGAATTGTGGTCATATTAAATTTACACCTCTAAAAACTTTAATCTTTTACTGCATTTAGCTTTTTTAAAAAGTACAGAAGTAAATATATTAAATAATTAATAGAAGTGCAGCAATCTATCAAAAGTAGAATAACATGATTAAATAGTTAATAGAGGAATCCCTTTTGATACAAAGAGTTGGGATCAGAAATCTAAAATGATCAAAATCAAAACTGGAATCAAATTCAATAATATAGCCAATTGCACACTGGTGATAATTATAAAATTGAGTTATAATAAAAAAAATATATTATATTTTAACTTACAAGACATTTTTTAAAATGTTGAACATCCTTTTCTTCAACCTGCCAATGATAGAGGACTGTTTGATTTACAACAGCATATATTTTATTTGTTAAAAATAGTTAGAACTTGTTGGCAAAGACTCTGCAAATTTTATTATCCTATTTATTTGTTTTTTCTCTCTCAAATTTAATATATATATATATATATATATATATATATATATATATATATATATATATATATATATATATATATATATATATATATATATATATATATATATATATATATATATATATATATATAGAAGTATATATATATACAGAAGTATATATGTATATATATATATATATATATATATAGCATTATATGTACATTTATATGTATTAGGAGAAAGATGTTTATATAATTATCAATAATTAAGGGCAACTCTTATCAATAAATGAATTATAAGGGAAGAGAATTTGGGTGGTAACAGAGCCGATGATATTTTTCCATACCTTTACTGATAACACACATTTTGCATATATATATATATATATATATATATATATATATATATATATATATATATATATATATATATTTTTATATATATATATATAAGTTATATATATATATATATATATATATATATATATATATATATATATATATGGTATATAGGTATATATTGTAATGAATAAATTTACAACCCTCTTTCTTTTCTCTTGCTAGATTAAGTTTTTAAATTATAATTTTAATCAAAACAAAAATAACTAGTTAGTTATTTTGAAGCTCTGTTTTCTGTTTTTTATATGACATCTATTTAAAGGATCTATAAAGTAGGTGAAAAATTCTTTAAATGGCAGTTTGTTTTTAAGAAAGATGACTATCTTGTGAGTATTAATAAATTTTTCTTTTATGTTTAGTGAGTCTCTACTTAAAGTGAGCATGAGTTGCTCCTACATATCTACGTAAGAAAACTGAATTCTTTTGATAATTTCAACTTAAAGTGTTTTACATTGGCCTCCGGATTTATCTGGAGGTATGTTTTAAAGTTTACATTATTCTTTTACTTGTAATATATAGTTGAAATAGATTAAAAACACATAAATCAATACTGTACTTAGTACTTAGTGTTTTTTTTTTTAGGTCTGGAGTACAGACCCCTTTTATGAAAAACCCTCTTATTTGGTTTTGGGTATGGACCCCTTTTATGAAGAACACTATTGTTTGGGGTTACAGAACCTTTTATGAAAAAACTCTTTTGGATTTATAAAAACTTAACAAGGGTTCAGATTTTTATGAAAAAAAGCTTATTATGAATACAGTTGTTATGAACCACAATTTTGTTTAGGATACATATAACTATTTGTGTGTAGTCCGCATAAAGGGATTTGAAACCAAAAACTGAATAATTTACTAAAGAGTTAACCATCATGAATCACTAATTTTTTTATTAAGTTTCTCAGTGCAAACAACGTAAATTGATTGCTCCAGTGTTATTCAATTTGAAGATTATCCAATAAAGAGTTTATTATATTTTTGTTAAAAGTGAGTGCCAATTGGTAATACAGTTCTTCTATAGAAGATACTTTCTAATTATATTCTGAGAAACTTATGACTAGTGATAAAAATCAAAGACTTTACATTTTTATAGTTCTTATTTAAAAAAATTAGCCATTTTTAATCATATTATATTTCTGATTACCGATAGATGTTTGTTAAAAATTATTAGATATAATTTTCCATATAGTTGGTTGATAATTAATAGTAGCGTTGGGCAGGGTGACTTGGACCACTTTAGGTATAACTTCGTCTCCCGACTTTCCCCTAATGCACTTTTTAGAATTTTTTCTTTCAATCAAGGCCATAGTAGGTCATAAGCACACAAAAAAATAATAATGTAATTCTAATAATAAAAGTTTTATTAAAGTTTTAATAAAGCTCATTCAGCCTGACCTTGGAGGGGTGAATCGGACCACCTGATTTAAATTCTTTACGTATAAATTAAATTAATATTTTTTTTTAATTTTTACTTAATATAATAATTGTTTATCATATTAAAATTAGCAATAAATAATAAAAATGTCAATAATGATACATAAAATAAGAATAAAAATGAGGTGGTCCGATTCACCCCTCTCCGCTCAAAAATTGACACTTTTTGGAATTCTTATTTTTTTTATATAAATTTCATTTATTATTTTAATTTTTACTTAATATAAGTAACTAGTAATTATACGTAATAAAAATGTCAATAATACGAAAAACAATGGTGGTCAGATTCACCCTTCATCAATTTTTTACGATGGGAATCGACCAAGAAATTTCTGTGATTTTAAGCACAGAGATATTTGTTTGGAACAAAATTTACTGCTAGTTAAAGCTGTATGCTAACATACTCGAGTGTATACACTGAAAAAATAATTAAAATCCATCCAATAATTTTCATTTATAACAGTTAAAAACTTTACATTTTTCAAAAGAGCAATTTTATTGAAGGCCCTTTTGTAACCTAATTTATTATATTTTTTAAAAATATAAAAACTGTCTAGAATTAAAGATGATCTAAATAAAACTTGTACTACCGTGTGGCTATTAAATGAGCGAATTTTTTTTTTTTATTTAGAGTGGACCGAATCACCCCTCTAAAAAAGTTGGGCCCAGTCACCCCGCCAGACGCTACCATATATGAAATTTTTACTACATCTTGAGTCTTTTTTTGTTAATTGATGGGAGAACCTGATCTGAGTGGGGATTGGTTTAGTTTGTATGATTGGTTGTGCACTGGTTTGAAAAGGTTGTGAAGGGAATTTTTGTTTTTGTAAATAGAAGTAACAAACTTAAATAAATTCCTTTATCTTAATTATCCTAAATTTTTATTTACAACTGTTTCATAAACTGATAAATCTGATTTCCAAAGAAACTCTAAAGCTAAATTATGTCTTAAATATAAAGGTTTCCTGAAGGTAAGTATTTATTGTTGTCTTGAATGTATTTTTATTATCCAAAGCTTTCATTGCTTTTCTCTAATCCTTATTATTTTTTGCATGTTATATGATGCCTGGAAATCCATCTCTGTGAGTGTCTATCCCTATTCTTTTAATGCTGAGAGGAAGAAATGTTTTTATTGGGGTTGTTTATTGAGCAGAGGGAAATCTTTTCAATAATGGCTTTAAACAGCGGCTTCTAGATCGGCCAAAGTTGCTTCTTTTCTGTGCAAGACTTAATCGTAAGTTTATTACTCTATCATCTCAATTCCTATTTTTTTTTTTCAGGCAACTGCATTTTTTTATTATTTAATTCATCACTTAAACAATTATTTTTCATTATAATATATATATATTGCAAGAATGTTGATCAATCTAGGTTAGGTTTAGTTGCACAGCATCAATGATCCATATAGGTTAAGTTGAAGTGTACAGCTTCTAGGTTAGGTTGGTTTAGGACCCTCTAGATTAGGTTGGTTTAGGACCCTCTAGATTAGGTTACATATGATTAGTTAAGTATACACAGATTTAATTGTATACTAACAAAACTTATTGTAACCCAAACTAGTAGGTTCTTAAACCGAGGCCTAACCTATGTGGGTCAGCGATGCTGTAAGCCTTACCTATATATATATATATATATATATATATATATATATATATATATATATATATATATATATATATATATATATATATATATATATATATATATATATATATATATATATATATACTAGTCAACCAGGGTAATTTTATAATTTTTTTTTTTTTTTGTTTTTTTTTAAAAAAAAAATAAGTTTTACAAAAAATTTTTTACAAAAGTTGTAGCAGACTAACAGGTGCAGGAACTGAAAAAAAAAAAAAAAATTTAAAATATATAAATAACCTAGATTTTTTGATTTTTCTTCAAAATTTTTTAAAAATTGTTAATTTCGATTTATAAGGTCTGTGTACGAAAAATAAAAAAATAATTGTAAAATTTGATCACTTACTCTTTGATAGTACAGGTTTTAAGCTATGTATACATATAAAATGCATATTGATAGCACATTTCATTAAAAGTTATTTAACATTTATGAACTGGGTACTCAGATTTACAATCTCCAACCCCCCACACCCTTTGATCAGTAGACCAACTGACCAGCAAAACTGGAATCGACCCGAGAAAATAAAACCCATATAAAGATAAATCTTAATAATTAATTAAAACTAAAAAGTAGCTAAAAATACCAAGGGTGCCAGATTTAACAAAAAACTAGCTAAATCTGGCAATGCAGCTAATTTATCATTCTTACTTACTTACTAACACGTTAGGGAAGCTCATTTCAGCTAGTGTTAACCAAAAATGGGTAAAATTTGAATATATTTTTTTAGGCTTTTCCTAAATTGTAAATAAATAAATAACTGTTTGTTTAGAAATTTTTAAATATTTTCATATTTTTTATTTTTTAATTTCTTTACATTAAATGATTACCAAATACCCATATTTTATTATCATATCTAGAACTAATTTCTGAAAGTGTTATAGATTATGTAAGTTAGAGTTCGTTACTTAAAATAAAAAAAGCAGATTTTTCAGAAATATTCCGTTGATGTTATATATACATATATAGTTAGTATATATATATACATATATATATATATATATATATATATATATATATATATATATATATATATATATATATATATATATATATATATATATAATTTTAAAAAAAAATTAGATGTAAAATTTATGCAAATATAGTACTAATTCAAAT
>JABUQX010120576.1:0-7500 GCA_015478945.1 Trachelipus rathkii | reverse complement strand
TTTCTTGTCATTCCTGTAACGATAGCCTCGGTTAAAAGATCGTTCAGTACTATGAACCGAATACTAAGTAAGACAAGAAATAGAATGCTGCCAGAAACCTTAATGCATTGTATGATGATAATCATCGAGGGGTCTGAGAATCCAACTGAGGATTTTCTAGAAAAAACAGTAGACTTGTATGCGACGAAGAAAACTCGTCGTATACGATTCCTTTAAACTTACTTCTTTAATACCCCTAACTTACTAAGTACTAACGTCGGGAATACGGCCTACGAAAGTGTTATATATATATATATATATATATATATATAATAGATATATATATATATATATATATATATATATATATATATATATATATATATATATATATATATATAATTTATTTTTACCAAAGATCTATTTCCTTATTTTAAAAGGTCATATTACTCATATATATATATATATATATATATATATATATATATATATATATATATATATATATATATAATATATATATATATATATATATATATATATATATATATATATATATATATATATATATATATATATATATATATATATATATATATATATATATATATCTATATATGTATATATATATATAGATATATATATATATATATATACCCCAGTAAGGCTCACGAGCCTGTCAGTGGGGCCAACCTCCGCTTCCATTGTATTCTATCGATGACGATCCCATCCGCCATCAGCTCATCCATTGCAGGCATCCGGTGTCTTCTTAATGAATCCTCCACTGTGTCTCTCCATCTCTTCCGCGGTCTTCCTCTCGGCCTCACTCCCTCCGGTCTCCACCTCCACCTCCTACTAGCAACTCTCTCTTCCTGCATCCTCTCCAGGTGTCCCCACCATTTAGTCTTGCTGCATCCACTTTATTCATCATGGGTTTCACACCCACGCTCTCCCTCACTTTCTCGTTTCTCACTCTGTCTCTCCTCGTCTTTCCAATCACCGTCCTCAACACATTCATCTCCGCTGTCTGAATTCTACTCTCCTCTCTCCCTGTCATGCTCCATATGTCTCTGCCCCATACAACAGTATTGGTGTCAACACTCCCTCGTATATTGCTCTCTTCACCTCTTTGTTCATATTTTTATCTTTCAAGATGGGGTATACTGCTCTTACAGTCCTGCCATACTGCTCAACCCTACTCTAATTTCTCTTTGCACACCTTCCTTCTCTTCTAAATGTGCTTCCTAGATATTTATATCCATACATTTTTAATCTCTACCGTCTACCTCCACTATTAACTCCTCCTCCTCCCTACTTACTATCATTATTTCTGTTTTCTCTCTGTTTATTCTCATGCCAATTTTCAATTTTTCTTAAATGACAGCACCATTTGCCTCAACCTCTCACCATCTCCACTCCAACACGCCAAATCATCTGCGTATACCATGATGTCTCCGTCAATCTCCTCTAAACTCTCCTTTACACCTCTTATGACTGTGTCCAAATACGCTATAAACAGTATCGGCGACAACATACTACCCTGTCTTACTCCAGTTTTTACCTCAAACCATTCCTCGTTTTATATCCCGTTCTTACCTTACTTATGCTATTCACTATGTACTTCTTACTGCCTTATCAGTCTATCTTCAACTTCATAATCTCTCTCCAGAACTCTCCATAGCTTCTCCCTGGGTACAGAATCAAATGCTTTCTTTAAATCTATGAAGGCGATATATGCCTTCTTGTTGAATTCCCATGTCTTTTCCTGTATCATTCTCAATGCGAACATTAAATCTGTAGTGCTTCTGCCACCTCTGTACCCATACTGCTCTTCACCTAATCTCGGCTCTATTTTTGATCTTAATTTTCTTTCTAATATTCTTTCATATAACTTCGCCATGTGATCCATTAGTTAGCTTTTTTAGAAGCTATTGCAAGGAATTACCATTAAATTGTGAGTATGAACTATTATATATATATATATATATATATATATATATATATATATATATTTATATATATATACCTACAAAATATATATATATATATATATATATATATATATATATATATATATATATATATATATATATATATATATATATATATATATATATATATATATAGAGCATTTCTACTTTATAATATTCTCTCATAATAATGTTTTCTTTCCCTTATGTTATTTTATTTATCTAACTTCCCAATAAATTTCACAAATAGATTGCTATATTTTTGCAAGTAAAGATTTGGTTATATTTCGGATATTTACTATTTCAGTAAGACAGTATCTAATAAGAATAAGACTAGCTGACAAGTGACAAGAATATCATTATCATTTTATTTTATGTAAATTATGTTAAACTTATGTGCCCCCCCGAATCTCTGTAAAGCCCCCCTGGAGAAAATTGTCTGAAAGAAACACTGAAATTACCGTAATCTTAAAAATAATGTAAAAGCATACTTAGGATCCTGAATTACACATATGAAGAATTACCTTTAAGCATAACAAGGGTTTCAAACATAGTATCAGAAAGTTTATTTCTTTTCGGGGAGTGAATATGACCTGCAAAACTGAACAATCTCTCAACAGGTGCTGAAGATGGTAGTACAGTAAAAGTAAAACTTTTTAACGATGGAACTATATAGCGACTGCAGAGAATGACTATTCTGTTAAATATTGCAATGCTTCATTTTTTTTTGCTGGTAGCCAGAATATTGCAAAGTATTATTTGGAGAGGCAACTGATGTTGATGGCAAATTTTCATACTCAAAAAAGTTGTCATAACTACTATGCAGGTCGTGCCAATAACCTCATTAGTGAATTCGATCTACTGTACTGTCTGTTAATTTGAGATTCTGTCCTAACAGTAGAAATTAACATTTCTTGGTATTTCTTCCTATTGATTTCAGTATTGAATTCAGGTTTTATAGTGAGCCATTTTAATTTAAATTCGGGATGAGACGTAGTAGCAAGGATAGAATCGTTTTTCGATGTCTCTAAACGAAGTAACTCGCCAAATCTATTCTCAAATCCAGAAGTTACTGTTAAAAGAAGTGAATAAGCATGACGAAGTTCAGTTGTCGCTAAGCGTTTAAGTTTTTTTTTAAATGCTAATAAAGTTGGGAACAAAGATCCGTAGAAACAGTTTTTGTAACCTATTAATTACAATGACAATCGGCTCAAGAACCAAAATATACTCTTCGAGGAATTCGATTTCTATTTCTGAAGGATGAACTGAAAGTTATTCAACAAATCGCTAGAGGAAGCTTTTGTGACATATAAGCACTAGAACACTGTCATTTAGACTATCCCACCTTGTAGCACAAGGAAGTCGTAGTTGACATTTTAATTTATTATGGTTTATTTTCTCCCACGGATAATGATACGTTCCAAAGAGATGAACACTTAGCAAATGCACTGTGGTGAAGTTTTGCGAAAGAGCCTTTCATCGCTGATTTTATGTCCGTTGTACAAATTAAACTCAGAGTGTGAGATGTACACCTTAGGTGATTTTGTAAAGGCATTTCAGTAATATATTCTTTGTCAACCTCTATAGGGAATTGTAAAATTTGTTATCCTTCAGGCGATGTCGCTGTGAACAATTCTTTGTCTTCATCTACACTGTCTTCGATGACTGATAAAGTAATTCCAAATTCTTTAAAACACTTTACAAAGTCACTTCCGTTATCCCGTGATAGCGCTGCCTTGATGCTAAACGCGAAATTGTTTTAGCACATGCTGTCAATAATCCTTCATAACTTATATTATGTATGAGCCTTTAAACCTCCGACAGGCAAGAGTGGTGCTATGTGTCGTACGGATTGTATCCTCGTTAATCTGTCCATATATATATATATATATATTATATATATATATATATATATATATATATATATATATATATATATATATATATATATATATATATATATATATATATATATATATATATATATATATATATATATATATATATATATAGATGTACATATATATATATATATATATATATATATATATATATATATATATATATATATATATATATATATATATATATATATATATATATATATATATATATATATATATATATATATATGGTCGTAGTTTTGTACTGGGCCGCCAGCCACACCAGTAATTCTTTAAAACAAATAAATTTCTTAATTAAAAATAAATTATTTGAGTAATTTTCATTTTTAATTTCGATTCTTCTAACAAAATTATTTGTTGCATATTCAAAATTAATTTCCTCGAAAATTACACTTTCGATTTTTTACGAGCTTCGGCAGCTTCTGGGCCAGCGAAATTGGGCCCTGAGAATATATAAATAAGCGTATACAACAAATGTACGCATGCACGTCTTTTGTGACGTAGACTCTCATTCATTCAGTTTATTGAAAGCTAGGGCCAGGGTGAACGGGCCCACTTGGATATTAATTGCATTATTGCATATATTTCTTTAAAACAACATGATTTGCTAAATATATATATATATATATATATATCTATATATATATAAAAATATATATATATATATATATATATATATATATATATATATATATATATATATATTTTATAGATATATATATATATATATATATATATATATATATATATATATATATATATATATATATATATATATATATATATATATATATATATATATATATATATATATATATATATATATATATATATATATATATATATATATATATATATATATATATATATATATATATATTATAGCGTGGATCCACTCTAGGTATATAACATATCATGCCAGAAATAAAATTAAGAGATTACGCCCTAAAAGCTCCAACTAATATAGGCTCCACCCACACGCTAGCATTTTCCCGTTCTGAAGCTATCGTGAACATCTGAATGCGCGAAATGAAATCCGCATTTTAAAAAAAATAAAAACTAAACAATTAACCAAGGAATGCTGGCAATCTATACAAAACAAATTTTATGAAACCAAACCAAGGACAGGGGTCCAACCCTCGCTTGTAAAATAGAAGTAGGAAAATAAAAATTGTAAGAACATTAACTTCTCAATCAACCTTAAAGAAGCGGTCCTAAGCACCCAGCTTCAGATAGTGACCCCGAAGAGTGAAGATTAGATTCCCAGGCGGGAATCAGACCACCCACAACAGGGCCAGGAAAAACTATTACAAACGAACCCAATCACTTTTGTACCGTTTGTAGGTATTGTTTTTTTTAACGGGTAGATTTACCCACTCATTGTGTTTGTGCCTTTTTCTATCTCCTTCACAGCTTTCACGAGCCCAGCTGCAGCCATCAAGAGCCAGCTCCGTCAGCAGAGTATCAAACTAACGCTGTTGGACCCCTACCTTGGTACAGTTCTGTATTTCATACGGAACATATAATTTGTGCTACATTATTATTATTATTATTATTATTATTATTATTATTATTATTATTATTATTATTATTATTATTATTATTATTATTATTATTATTATTATTATTATTATTATTATTATATTTTTAACAATTTATATTTACACCTTGTGTGCTGTGGATACCCTCGTACACCTCACCAACAAAAAATAATAATAGTAAAAAAAAAAATTTACTAAAAATTTTTATATATATATATATATATATATATATATATATATATATATATATATATATATATATATATATATATAAGTATTTTGGCAATTCATATCGCAACAGCCTCATTTTAATCCATGGTCTAGCTCCTAAGGTTGTAAATTCTTTGATTTTTCCACCCTCGGTCTGTTATTAGTGCCTCCGCTCGCTCCACATCTTATTTCTTTTTTTTGTCTTCCTTCGCTCTGCCAACTTCTACGCCTTTCATCATGTCTACCCCTCGCGAGCATTCCATTTGCAACCCTTCTTCGTAAACAATCCCGAGCTTTGGTTTGACCTGTGAGTCAGCGCTCCTGACCATCGAAGACGAGAAGGAGAGATATTCGAGAGTTGTGAATGCTCTACCAGAATCTTGCCTCCTCAAAATCAGGGATGGCCTGGCAACAACTAGAAACTCTACAACCCCTTACAACACGCTCAAAAACCTTATTATCGACCGCTTGGCTCCCACCAGAGAGGAACAATTGGAAACTCTGCTTGGAGGCATCTCACTGGGCGACCAGAAACCCTCGGAATTGATGGTAGGGATGCTGGGTTTGTTGGGCGGCACTCCATCTACACGGGAAGAGAAAATAATTCGCACCCTCTTCCTCCAGAAGATGCCTGCTCGACATCACAGCGTACTGCAATCAATAAACCCGACGTTGTCCCTCACTGAGTTTGCCGCTACAGCAGACAGAATTTTGCGCCCCCCGATGGAGCCTTTGGTCCACACCTCTTACGCCGTTTCCTCTCTTTCTCCTACCTCTTCAACTCTCGCACCTCCTCAACCATCTACAACTCACGCCCAACACATTCCCCAGTACTCTACCAACACCTCCGCCACCCTTCCTCCCCCTCTTGTTCCTCAACCGCCTTCTGCCGCCTATCCAGCTCAACCTCCTTATTCTCACCCACACCAACCTTCCTACTCTCACGCTTTCGCAGTACACCCTCCTCCTTCGGCAGCTCTGGATACCCGGGTTTCGGTTCTCGAAACTGGCATGGCCGATATAAAAACGGCCCTTCTCTCCCTTACAGCGGCAATTAATAATAACACTTTTCGCTCTCGTGATCCCACTCCTTCCAACTTTCGTCCTTCTCGCGGTCCTCGTTCACCTTCTGCTTTTTCCTCACGCCAGCGCCAGTATCCTCATGGGTACTGTTATTATCACCATACTTTCGGTATGGATGCCAAGAAATGCGATCCTTCCTGCCCTCTCTATCAGGGAAACTCAGCAGCCAACCCGTCGTAGGGGCGACGGGAGATGCTGGTGCTTTTTCTTCTTCCCCTCCTACTACACAGGATGTTCTTCGTATCTACGATCAGTCCACTAAACTCGCCTTCTTGATCGATTCCGGCGCTAGCCTTTCGATTTTACCACACAACCCTTCTCAAGACTCGGCTATCCCTCTTTCAGGCCGTCAACTCTTCGCTGCTAATGGCTCTTCCATTCCGGTATATGGAGAGCGTTTATGTACGTTGGATGTCTCTCCGCCGCCAGTTTCCATGGTTTTTCTCGTCGCTGAAGTGACACAGCCCATCCTCGGCGCTGACTTTTTGTCCCATTTCAATCTTATGGTAGACCTTCGTAATAGGCGTCTAGTTGACGGTGATACTTCTCTTTACTCTCACGGTTCCCTAGGTTCTTCAGAGCTAAGGGGCATATCGTCTGCCATCTTCGCTGGTAGTGTCTCCTCTTCCTATCCTGCAGGAGACTTTCCTTCTTTATTGCATCCTTGCTCTTCATACCCCTCCTAAGCATTCTGTGGAACATCATATAGAGACCACTGGCCCACCCACCTTTGCTCGAGCTCGCCGCCTTCCTCCTGATAAACTCAAAGCCGCCAAGGCCGAGTTTGATCACATGTTGCAACTTGGCATTGTG
>JABUQX010120575.1:0-2500 GCA_015478945.1 Trachelipus rathkii | reverse complement strand
TATTATTATTATTATTATTATTATTATAGTCGTAGTTTATACAGCTGATGCAACTTCATTATGTAAGTAGACTTTATAAATTATGTTATAAATCTGTTTAGACTTTGTTTATATATATATATATATATATATATATATATATATATATATATATATATATATATATATATATATATATATATATATATATATATATATATAAATATATATATATTTACATATATATAAATTTATACATTTCTTAATATATGTAATATATATATATATATATATATATATATATATAACTATATATATATAATAATAATAATAATAATAATAATATATATATATATATATATGTAATAATAATAATAATATATAAATATAAATATATATATATATATATATATATAATAATATATAATAATATATATATAAAAATATATATATAATATATATATATATATGTAATATAACTATATATATATATATATAATATATATATAATAATATATAATATATAATATATAATAATATATAATAATATATATATATAACATATATAATAATAATATATATATAATAATATATAATATATATAATATATATAACAATAACATATATATATGCTACTCTTTCTTTCTTCTGCTAATATAATCGGGCGCTTGATTTTAGAGAAGCACACTAAATGTACAAAAATCACCACACAATACAGGTATTTAACATAAGAAAACAATTCAAATTACTATTTATTACTATTAAATTAATGTTTAAAATGTTATACAACTTTTCATAAGGATCATTGACTGGAGGAATTTCTATTTGTGCCTCCGTTGAGATTAATTATAATGCTTTCAAAACACTGGTTGTCATGGCAACGTAAAAGAAACCGTATTCTTATTTTTGTCTATTTTGAGGATTTTCCCACAAGGCCTCCTCTCGAAAACTGAAAACGTCATAAAATGACTCCTCAAAATTAACACTTTTCATAAATAGAGTTGCCAGTTGCAATAAAATATGTGAGGAACCAAAGATGGAAATAAAGAGAGCTATTTTTTTTTAGATTAAATAAAGTAGACCTTATTTAATATATATCATAATAATATATATAATAATAATAATAATAATATATATAATAATATATATATATAACAATAATATATGTATATATATGTAATATATATATTTATAATAATAATATATATAATATAACAATATATATATATATAATATATATAATATCTTTATATATATATTAATATATATGTATAATAATAATAATAATAATATTAATAATATAATATATATAATAACAATAATAATAATATAATAATAATAATAACAATATATATATGTAATAATAATAATATATATGGGCAGGAAGAGAGAGAGAGAGAGAGAGAGAATCAGTATTGTCAAGCCATTATGAGAGAAACCTTTATGAAATAATTGATATCATCATTCAGGTGAGGGAAAGATTCTCAAATTTATCGGCCATAAGTTCCTACAGTTAAGGAATCCCACAAAATTCTCTAGCTTCCAAATCAAGTTTCCTGAAGAAGCCTTAGATTTTTTAATGGCCACATATGGTATCTTTTTGACAAATCATTTTTACGTAATGAATTAACCGTGATTTATGACCAAACAAATGCTAATCTCTTTCGGAACAAGGACATTCAAACTATTTAAAAACCATCGTGAGAATGATTCCTGAATCTTATAGACTTTTTAGTCTGATCGCCACAATTCCAGCAACAACAGCATCTGTTGAAAGGAGTTTTTCTTTCCTAAATCGTATAAAGACATCTCTCCGAAGCACGATGAGCCAGGGCAGACTGTCAAATTTGGCTATACTTTCCATAGAAACAGAACTTTTAAGTAAGTTATCAAATCATCCATCCTGGTATGAAAATATTATAAATAAGTTCGCAGAAGAAAAGGAAAGAATTGATCTTCTTTTCAAGTAGATATAGGTGGTGAGTACTTTACATACATTTGTATCCCAGTTTCATATATATATATATATATATATATATATATATATATATATATATAACATTTTACAAATAACTATATATATATATGTAATAATAATAATAATATAATAATAATATATGTTTATCTTCTTCTTATGTAACAATAATATATGTAACAATAATATATATGTAATAATAATAATAATAATAATAATAATAATAATATATGTAATAATATATATAATAATATAATAATAATGAAACAATAATATAATAATAATATATATATATACATAATAATAATAATAATATATATTATAATAATATAATAATATAATAATATGTAATATATGTTTATATATATGCCATTAATAATATATATGTATTTAAAATAACAATAATATAATAATAATATAATAATATATATATAATAATATATAATAATAATAATAATAATATATATATATATAATAATAATAATAATAATATATATGTATATATATATATATATATTTATATATATATACCGGTAATAATATATC
>JABUQX010120574.1:30000-32202 GCA_015478945.1 Trachelipus rathkii | reverse complement strand
CTTGAAATGGGCCCAGCCCGTGAGTGGTGGAATACTGTAATATTTATATATATAATATATATATATTATATATATTATATATATATATAATATATATTATATATATATATATATATAAGATATATATATATATATATATATATTGGGAAAATACAATAGACGAAAAAATGAGCAAAGAAATTAAGATACTTTTAAGAAAAGTTTATTTAAGGAAAAATGTAGACAAATATGTATTAAATATAAAAATCATCTTTTCAATTAATAAAAATTTGATTAAAATTAATAATTAATAAATTAAATTATATTGTTTATCTTACGCTTGGCACGCTCTGATTAAAATTCAGAGTGAACTCAGGGTAAATTTGAAGTTAGTAGTAGTTTTGACCGTATAAAGGAAGAATGTGTTTTTAATTCTTTTAAAAGAAAATGTTATGATACAATGTGTTATGAAATATGTATTAATGATTATGAGCATACAATGTAGTCAATATTATTAATTCTTTTATAGATTGGTATAATTTTTTTGTAGAAAAATTTGTGTGATAGAAATATTAAATTCGAGAAAAAAAATGACCTAACCTAACCTAACCTAACCTAACCTAACCTAACCTAACCTGACATAACCTAACCTAACCTAACTTATCCTAAACATAATCCTAATTTAACTAACCTAGCCCTAAAAGTGTTTTTAACAAAAAAAGATCATAAGAGTACTTTAATATATTATATATATATATTATATAATATTATATTTATATATATATATATATATATATATATATTATATATATATATATTATATATATATATTATGTATATATATATATATTATTATATATATATTATATATATAATAATATATATATATTTTATATAATATATATATTATATATATATACGTATATTTATATATATATATATATATATATATATATATATATTATATATAATATAATATATATATATTATATATATATATAGATAGATATATATATATATATATATATATATATATTTAATGTTTATAATTTGGTGCCATATTTACTGTAAACAAATTGTCGTACAAGTTTGCTCGGCTCGCGGAGATTTTTACCCTACAAAAAATATACACCTATATATACTTATATATAATATATTATATATATTATATTTATATATATAATATATACTATATATCTATATTATATATATATATATATATATATATATATATATAATATAATATTATATTATATAATATATAATCCAGTTTAAAACCACAGTTGTATGAGAAAAAAAAAGAGTTTTAAAAAATTTTATTTAAACAAAAAATGTATTTTTATGTATTGAATAAGAGAAACTTATTGTCAATTTATAAAAATTTGACTTAATTATTAAATAAATAATTAAAGTTTATTGGAAAACGTACGTCTGGCAAGGTTAATGCACGGGATTCTTATTTTGCGCTACTCAGATAAATCAGTGTCAATTCTGCGAGCGTTGAGATTATGTTCTGTTTTTTATTTAAAATACGATGTTATGTAATGAAATATGTTCATATTATGTATATTATTTTATGGAATTTCGGCAAAAAATTAATAATATAATATATTTATATATATAATATATTATATATATTATATATTATATAATATAATAATTATAATATATATATATATAATATATTATATATATATATTATATATAATCTAAACCTAAACCCTAACCTACGAACTTTCCTCCTTAACTTATCCTAACATAACCTAGACCTAACCTAACCTAACCTAACCTAACAATTTAACCTAATATAGTATATATATTATATATATAATATATATTATATATATATAATATATATATATAATATTATATATATTATATATAATATTTTCTATATATATTATCATTATATATAATGTTTTTTGTGTCAATTTGTTGCCAGAGTTTACGTTTCGTTCGAAACAACTTGTCGTACAAAGGTTTTGAGATATGGATTGTGGTTTTAAACTGGATTTCACCCATTTTCTTATGTAAATTTTACAAAGGATTCCAAAATTATTCCTTTTCGCTGTAGCTATTGTAGTTTGAGAGTATGATTTTTTTTTTTTTTTGTTTACAAGTTTCACGCATAAAAATTTTGCCAGGATTCCAACAATGTATTCCTTTTCCCTGTACCTATTGTAGTTTTTGAGATATGGATTGAGATATTTGTGGTTTTAAACC
>JABUQX010120574.1:22500-25000 GCA_015478945.1 Trachelipus rathkii | reverse complement strand
GATATGAGTACAAATATATATATATAATATATATACATATATAGTATATATTATTATTAATATATATTATATATATATATATATATTATTAATATTATTATATTATTATTATATATATATATATAATATATATTATATATATTATATATAATATATATATATTGGGTTGGGGGGTTTAGGCTCAGTCTTTTAAAGCAGCGAGCATATTGTCTCACATTTCGCAACACGCTGGTGGTTCAATCCGTGAGAAGCAGTCAAGTTCTTTACCTTCCCACTTATGTTCTTTGTTTAAGATCTAAATAATAAATTGCGATTATGCAATATTTAAAACCTACAAATTATTAAGAATATATACTATATATATATATATTAATATATATATATATATATATATTATATATATTATATATATATATATATATATATAATATATATATATAGGTGAATATATGAAACTAAAGAAAGTACCCGCATGATATCTTTAAAACTTAAGATAGGTACAAGAAAACTAATAAAATATAGTGGAATCAGCGTAAGAAATTTGTATGCGAAATGATTTGTTTTTTTAATATCTTGTCAAACTTACGTAGTACAAGGAAAACTAATAACATATATGGAATCAGCGTATGAAATTTGTATGAAAAAAAGGAATTTTTTTAACTAAAAGAATACCCCAGGGTAAACCGCAAAAATGCAAAGAGTTGGGGTCTCTCGGACTGCTTGGGGGGACGACGGGGGAGGGACTTTCCTCCCCCTCCTGTCCACGTCGGTCGAACCCCCTAAAAAAAAAATTAAAAAATTTGTAATTAAAGTTTGTATTACATAGTTTTGGAGATATTAAAGAAAATTATTTTAAATTAAAATTTACACGATGTTCCTATATGTTATTTTATTTTTTGTACTATCTTAGTTTTTGGAGATATTAAAAAAAAAAAAAAAAATTCCATACAAATTTCATACGGGGCTGATCCATATATGTTATTATGTTTTCTTGTTACCTAGCTTAGTTTCTAAGAGATATCATGTTGGTTACTATTTCTTAGTTTGGCCAATATATATATATATTATATATATATATATAATATATATTATATATATATATATGATATAATATATATACACGTAACAGCAATTAGCATCATACTAGGAAGGCCTCATTGGAGCACCAAACATCTGATCTTTCTCGAATTTCTAATTGGGGCAGAGTAAATATGGTTATTTCAATGGTCCAAAAACTCAGTTTCATCATTTTTCTTTTCGAAATCTTCCACACAGCTAAAACATCTTCGAAAAACACAACTCAAACCTCGTCTGTCCTTAATATTTTTAGTTGTTTCTTTTTCTCTTGATATATTTTTTTCGAAGTATCACATTACTTCTCTTTTTAAACAAGCTTCTAAGAAGTTGGATGTTCTAAAGAGCCTTCAGAACTTGGAGTATGAAGTATTCCTCGCACATCTTGGGTGGTTCCACTCGCACACTTCTTCTTGGCGCTCTCTCTCTCTCTCTCTCTCTCTCTCTCTCTCTCTCTCTCTCTCTCTCTCGTCTCTCTCTCTCGTCTCTTCTCTCTACAACGGACACTACTCTTTTGAACTCTTCAATCTCATACCTCCTCAGCTGAGAAGGGTTCGTGCGAGACGCATTTCTATACATTCCCATCCTTTCTTTATTCAACTCTCTGAACCCCAAACTTAACCGCTATGCTCAATATTACATTGTACTACCACTGGGTAAAGCCTGGACAATACTCTCTTTTATTTATTTCCTCAACTATCAGTAATTTGCACAATTTCAAACCCAGTAAAGCGGGGCTATCGGACTTCAAAATGAATCGCTTTCGGGAACTACCCCAACTTTAGTACGAATTAGATGGCCTATGGCCTTTTCCCACTGGAGAATATATATATATATATATATATATATTATATATTATATATATATATATATAATAAAAAAAAATATATATTTTTCCTTTTTTATTTATATGTATATTCAATATTTGTTTATATATATAATAATATATATATATATAATATATATATATATATATATATAAGAGATAAACAGGATCCAGGATCTGTTTCCAGTTCTGGCTAGATCCAGCAATTTTCTCAAAGATGCAAACATGAATCCAGTTGAATCCTACACAAATTTTTCTTGGAATTTATTAATTATATTTATTTAAAAACATTTCATCTTTTCCTTTTTATGGCCTTATTCTTTATAAGTAGTTATCATACTGCATAGTACATAGGCTATATTTTATCTATATCTATTTCGAAATGTGGGTTGGTTTTGAAATTAGGCTAAGGCAGTTTTAGATATATTTTTTCCTAATTGTGTTTATTCAATATTTACTTATATAACATTATAAAATTAACATGTGGGAAAAATGGCTATTTTTTTTACTTTATTTTCCTAACTATTTTAATTTTAGATGTAAATTTATTTGAATTTTCATATATTATGATGCAGAAAAAATATTTGTTCTCCGTATATT
>JABUQX010120573.1:30000-32512 GCA_015478945.1 Trachelipus rathkii | reverse complement strand
ATCTTAAATTTGTAAAAATATCATACTGAATTTTTTTCGCAATATTAACGATACACCATATATATATATATATATACAACCAATAATATATATATATATATATATATATATATATATATATATATATATACTATTATATATATATATATATATATATATATATATATATATATATATATATAGAGAGAGAGAGAGAGAGAGAGAGAGAGAGAGAGGTATTCAAAATTCTTTTTTTCAAATTTCTTCGTACGTTTTTGAGTAACGGAGAAACAGGTCGGTGCTTTTTCTTTCATAACTTCCGTTATTTTTCCTCCGTTATTTTTTCGTACGTTACATTTTGTTCGACTTTCTTTGAATGTTGATAGCCAATTGACCACCCCGGTCAAGCTAAAAATACGTTTATATATATATATATATATATATATATATATATATATATATATAATATATATATATATATATATATATAAAAAAATATACTAAACTCTCCATAAAAAAAAATATATATATATATATATATATATATATATATATATATATATATATATATATATATATATATATAAATAATATATACCTCTATATATATATATATATATATATATATGCTCTGCTATATATATATATATATATATATATATATATATATATATACTATAACTTACTAACTATGCTATATATATATATATATATATATATATATATATATAAGGAATAGGGAATCTGCATAGAATAATGAATAGGGATGGTGCTTTCGTAACTGATGAAATGAATGTAAGGAGAGTGTGGAAGAACACTTCGAAAATCTGCATAATATTGGCAGTAGTGAAGAGGTGATAGTGAATGTGCATGGGTTTGATGGTGCTAGAAGGAGTAGATATTTTGGGGATGAGGTCATTAGTAGGGAGGAGGTAATGGGTAGAGTGAGAAAGTTGAAGAATGGTAAATCTGCAAGTATAGATGAAATTACTGGTAAAATGATCAAGAACGGAGTCGAAATGGTGATTGATTGGATTTGGAACTTGTGTAACAAAACGTTTATGGAGGGTATAGTTCCGAGGGATTGCCGGTACACTTATGTAAGGGTAAGGGGGATAAGAGTAACTGTAGGAATTGTAGGGGAATTAGTTTATTGAGTGTGTTGTTGGGAAAATATTTGCCGATTTTTTAGTCTAAAAAGAGCATCGAGTGACTGAAGGACTGAATGTGAAGAACAAGGTGCGTTTAGAAGTGGTAGGGGATGTGTAAATCAAATCTTTACATTGAAACAAATTATTGAGAAAATGAGGGAGAGGAATAAATTGTATTTAGGTTTTATGGATTTGCAACAGGCGTATGATAGGATTAATAGGGAAGCTCTATGGCAGGTGTTATGACATATGGTGTTGGTGGTAAGCTTCTGAATGGAATCAAAAGTATGTATGACGATAGTGAAGCATGTGTAAGAATAAATGAAGTTGAAAGTGATTAGTTTAATTTTAATAGCGGAGTGAGGCAGGGATGTGTTATGTCCCCTTGGTTATTCAATTTGTATATGAATGGGGTTATGAAAGAATTAGAGGTGGGGGTGGCAGGAGATGGTGTTAAAATGATGGAGAATGGAAGAGAGTGGAGGGTGCCCTACCTGTTATATGAGGATGATTTGGTTTTGTGTGGCGAATCTGAAGAGAGTTTGAGAGGATTGGTAGAGAGATTTGGCAGGGTGTGTAAAAGGAGATGTTTGAAAGTAAACGTAGATAAGAGTAAGGTTATGGTTGTGAGTGAGGACAGTCCTCGGTGTGAGGTTATGTTAGATGGTGAGCAGATGGGACAAGTGTCTGAGTTTAAATATTTAGGATATATGTTGGATAAAAAAGGGAACAAATGATGCAGAGTGTAGTAGGAGAGTTGTGAATGGCAGGAAAGTGGCTTGTGCAATTAAATCCTTGGTGGATGTAAAGGGACTAAGTCTTGATTGTGCTAGGTTCTTACATGAGGGTATGTTTTTTAACCATGATAACGTTGAAAATTTATACGCAAATCAATAAATTACTTAAGATACCGTAATTAATGTCGTAGTCAAAAGCTAAAAGTAACGGAGCAACGGAGTAACGGCACTTCGTTACTTTTCTTTTCAAAGAAACGGAATAACGATAACGGAATTACTTTTTCCGAGTAACGGAATTACTTTTGGAGTAACGATGCCTACCTCTGTATATTTATATATATATATATATATATATATATATATACCTATTTAGACTAACCAACAACATAACTTAACATATATATATATATATATATATATATATATATATATAAATAACTATATATATATATATATATATATATATGTATATATATATATATATATATATATATATATATATATATATATATATATATATATATATATATATATATATATATATATATGTTTTTTATATATATATATCACTGATGCCCACTCTGCTATATTTATATACTAAATATATATACGATCTTATATACGACTATATATATTCTGCTCTCA
>JABUQX010120573.1:12500-22500 GCA_015478945.1 Trachelipus rathkii | reverse complement strand
TGAGGTAGGAAATTCGGAAGAAGAGTTATAGGAGGATTCAGAAGAGCTGGAATAATCCTGCAAGCTATCAGAGAGTTGGTTGGTGGGTTGTTCAATAGCTGTGATTGTTTGGGTACAATCTATTGAAGTCGCTGCTTTTGTCTCAGGAATAGACTTATGACGAGGTCTCTTCTGAGTTGTATTTTTACATCTGGGGTCAATGTGTTTTGCTTTAGAAATTCGGATGTTTTGTATTTTAGCAAATAATCTTTAGCTTGGTGATTAATCTTTTCTTTGTGTTTAGGAACATCTTTTCAGGAATTTGAGTAATGGTGGGAGACAGATTAGGGGACATAGATGCAGAACTCTTACGTAAGTTTGGCGAACTCATCGGAAGGGTATAGGACAGAGTGTTTCGGCAAGAAATGCTCTTCAAGCTTGTATTGGATGAGCCAACTTAGTGTCATTGTTGGTTGGTTGAAATCTAGTACTCGGAATAGAGGGTTGTTGATATGGCATTGAACGGAGGTGGATGCAGGGCTGCTTTATGGACTGTTTGAGAAGTCCGTAGTATGGGCAATGCAGGCGGGCAGGTTGAAGTAATTGCTTGAGTTTTGCTGGAATTTAGGGGGAGAGCTCTACTGGAATTGAGTTGTGTCGGTTGCAGTTAACACGCGAGGCAGGATTCTGGGATTGCAGCATAAGATTGCCTTTGCCTTGTGGGATATGTGTCTTTGAGCTGGTGTATGATATCTCTCCTGCTCAATTTTTGTATGGTACATAACTCCAAAACTTCCTGTTCAAACAGGTAAGACGGCCATTTTAAGGAAAAGGCAATGTGGAGTCCTTCATAGATTTTGCATATTCACAGGGAATGAAAATTCTTCTTCTCATACTGGGCACATGTCATGTGGTCCCCTACAGTATTTTCGGGAATGACCAAATCGTTAGAATTTAAATCAACGTTTGACTCGGAGAATAAGCGTACCATCACTGTAACTTGTAAACCCTATTTTCACCTTCGAAGGTGGATAAGGGGAACTAAAGGTGAACAGTAAACGAGGATTTGGGGTATCAGGCGAGTCCCGACGACGGTGTAATCTATAAACGTTTGTAACGGGAAATATTTTCTGCTGCAGATTTCTTAAAATGAGAGCAATATCTTTGTTTTTCTGTTCTAAAGAATAAGGAGTGCCTTTGGATGTGTTTTTTATTACATCAGGAGTGAAAATAAGAGGAATGATTCAGAGAGATGTTAAGGATGATAAGGTGGAACTTTGATTCCGGGAAGTAGCTTGAACGAGAAGGGACCTCATTTCTCATTAAGGTGACTGTGGGGTCTTCAACTCCTAAAGCTTTTTCAAATGCATCACTAAGAACAATGGTTCATTCTGCTCAGTTAGAGCTTTGGAGGTAGTGGATCGCAATAAGTTATACATAGGGAATGATATGTCAGCTGACATTCCCGGAGGGGGAGCGGCATATGGAGCAGACAAATGAGAGCGACTATGATGTTGGAGGCTCTATGATAAGGTATTCTAGACTTTCCCTATCCTCTAATCATTCTCCTTACTCTGCTAAACTCTTTCCTCATATGGGTTCCTCCGATCACCTTCTCATCTCTGCATCCTGTTGTATCTCTTCAAGTCTTCCGCAGGAAAACCCCCGACTAACCAATTTTTCCCTTGGGTGCTGCTAACTGGTCGGACTTAAAAGCGTATTGATGCTTCGCGTGTTAGGGTTTCCATCGGAGTGTGCTGAGCTCATTACCGAGGATATTTTCTCTGGCATGGAGCCGTACATTGAATATTCTTACTCTCCAATTAAACCAAATAAACCGTAGATTAACTTTGCTTGTTCTCATGCTATTCGGGAGTTACCATCTTCTTCAAACTCCAGAAACACACCTAACTTATATTTCTCCAAACAATCGTGCAAAATTTACTCTCTGTGACACTAAAAATCCTCTTCTGATTAGAAAATGCAACAATCTTACTGGTTCATCTTTCCTTCTTTCTATTTCCTTCCTCTTGAGTCTTCCAACAGCTCAACAGCAGTTTTAACTTCCGATAAAGTTTAACTCTTTGCTTCTAATTCTACCTTAAACAATTCCTGAGCTATTTATCCTTCTCCACCTCTCTTCAGCTCTTTTATGCCTAATATTGTAATTTCTTCTAAAGGAGTTATTTCTGCTCTTTCTGAGCCTAACACTAAGAATGTGTACGATCCTGATAGTGTTCCTCCCGTGATTCCCGAAACTTGTGCTTCCGAGGCTACACTCTGTCTTGGTAAACTATTACGTCTCTGTATTTCTACTTCGACCTAGAATTCCTGCAGGAAACGAGGGCTCGTTTAGCTTGTGTCGAAGAAGGAGATACCACTCAACACTCCAACTATCGTCTTAACTCTTTAACTTCTGTTCTTTCAAATGTTTTCTGATCTATTCTTTACAGAAAGATTTACAAACATCTTAATTCTTTAAATATAATCTCTGATCGCCAGTATGTCTTTAGTAAGAAGCTCTCTGCTAGTGATCTTCTTTCTCCACCTGATTCTTGGTCCCTCTTCCTTTAGGTATTTAGGTGAATTTATGCCTTGGAGCTGGGCATACCGTTGCTAGAGTCTGGCACAAAACTCCGATTTCAAAACTTCCCTCATTCGGTGTATATCCTTCTTTCTGAAAACCTTTTCTCTGATTACTTTTTTGGTCTTTCAATAGCAGCTGCTACAGGGGTTTATCGTTCATACTTTAAATATCTAAATAGTGGTATTCCTCATGGGTTTTTTTCATCCAAATCTCTCAACTTTTTAATAATGACCTCTCTATTACTTCATTACCGTTCCACTCCTATGCCAACGACTCCACCTTCATTAAGCCCTTCATTTTAATATACGCACCTCTCAATGACAATTAGCTCACGCAAGGAGGGCGGCCTTTGAGAAACTAACCTCTGATCTTTCTCGAATTTCTCATTGTTGCATTGAGAACAAAGTTATTTTTAATGCATCAAAAACTCAGTTCTTCCATCTTTCTACTCGACATAATCTTCCACACAACTATAAAATCTTCTTCGAAAACATAGAGCAAAAACCTTCGTCTCTCCTTAATATTCTTGGTGTTTCTTTTTCTCTTGACCTCAATAAGAAACATTACATCAATTATTTCTCTTTCCAAACAAGCTTTTAAGATGTTCAGTGTTCCGAGGCGCATTCAGAATATCTTCAAGACGCCCCATTTGATTGCTTTTTATATGGGCATCCTTTGCCCCTGTATGGAGTATGTCTCCCACATCTGGGGAGATTCCACTTGCAAAGCTCTTCTTGAAAAAGTGGAGTTTAGGGTTTTTCGGGCTAATAACTCTCCTGCTCTCACTAACTCTCTCTAGTTTCTTTCTACCCATCGAATTGTTGCATCACTCTCTTTACTCAATCGCTATATTACAACGGATACTGCTTCTTTGGAACTCTTCACTCGCATATACGGTACCCACTTTGAGAGGCCTGCCAGACAACGTCTTTCTCTACACAAAGTCTCACTCCTTTCTTCCCAACTCCTAACCCAGACTTAACCGATAATCTCAATCTTACAAGTACTCCACCGGTAAAGTCTGGAGCACACTCCCTTTATTTATTTTCCACAACTACCTTAGAGTTACACATTTTCAAACGCCGAGTATCGAGGCATATCGACCTTCAAATTAATCTACTCTAGGAAATCCCCCAAACTCTGGTTGAATTAGGTAGGTCTTTGCCTACCAGATATATATATATATATATATATATATATATATATATATATATATATATATATATATATATATATATATATATATATATATATATATATATATTTTATATATATTTACCTATATATATATATATATATATATATATATAGAAAGTATATATATATATATATATATATTATATATACAGATTACCACCACTCACGGGCTGGGCCCTTCAAGGAGGGGGCAAGAAATAAAATACAGGAAAACCAACCCATAAGCCCAAGCGTAACGCAAATCTCTTAGGTGAGCGCAAACGTGGATTTTAAAGAGTGGAAGATTAAATACAGTTGGAAAACAGAAGATGGCAAGGAGTTCCACAGAACAGAAGTGGCTGGAAAGAAGGAGGCACCACAACGAATGAGTCTGGGATTTTCAATGCTCACGCAAAATTCATGCGAGAGCATGGCACCCCTTGTATTACGAGGGCGACGCAATGGATGTGGAATGCGAGCGGCCAACTCCCTTGGAGCATCTATTGATAGCACCTGAGAAAACAGGATAGTGTACAACCGTCAATCTACGCAAAGATAGAGCGTTGAGAGAGTTGGTAGACAGCTACAAATTTTTTAGCTTTAGACCTACTATCCAATAGTGTGTGGGCCTATTCCTAGATGGCAATTAGTATTCACATGTAAGAATAAGGCCCTATATAACTGGAATAGCTGTGCAGAAGAAAAAACTCCCAGCTTCTTTGAGGCCACCTTAGCAAACGTTGTGATATGGAGTTTTCAAGACAATTTTTTGTTTATGTTCAGACCAAGAATGTTTATGTTGTCAATAGGCGAGACGTTAGAACCGTCGAAGGAAATAGAAAAGTTGGGAGGTGTTTTTGAGAGGAGATGTAAAAAAGTTTAGTTTTTAAAGAGTTGAATTTCTTAAGATTGGGGTGACCTCACCGAGAAATCCCATCCAGATAGGCAAGAATTGAATCGAAAAGCCGAAGACGAGAGAAAGAGTCCACAAAGAGGGAGCAGATTTGAAATGAGTGGAAGAATGGAGAGTCGAGCCGTCGGCATAAGAGTGAACAGAGTTAGAAGTACAGTTGAGGAGATCGTTGATGAAAAGTAAGAAAAAAGTTCGAGATAAAACAGAACCTTGAGGAAACTAAAATGGCAGGTAAGGAGTGAAGAAGTCGCTCCATCAACGAGTGCTGATAAGGAGCGACCAGAGAGAAAACTTGGCAAGAGTAAGCAAAGAGAAGGAGAAAATCCAAATGAAGGGAGCTTAGAGAACAGTGACGCATGCCATGCTCGATCAAAAGCTTTTGATATGTCGAGCGCCACCACACAAGACTCCATAGTCCATAGTATAGTCCCTAAGGGCAGAAGACCATAAATTAGTTAGATAGGATAATATGTCACCAGTTGACCTCGAGCGTCGAAAGCCATACTGATGATCTGAAAAAGGGAATAAGAATTCCAGATGATCCAGGAGATGAGAGTTAAGAAGAGTTTCAAAGATTTTAGATGTAATACAAGTGAGAGCTATAGGACTATAGTTGGAAGGATCAGAGGGGCTACCTTTTTCTGGATCGGCTGGACATATGCGCGCTTCCAGCACTGAGGAAATGTACTAGTATTAAGGCATAGAGAGTAGAGTTGAACGAGGGCAGGGTCCAGCTCAGAAGCACACTCCCTCAAAACACGAGGAGAAATGCAACCCCGGGCCACTAGAATTAGATGAAAAAAGGAGGTCGAAGAGATTAGCCTTTTCAGTATGAGAGTTAGCTACAGAACCATCAGAGCGAATATGTGGAGGAAAGGCAGATTTACAAAAGTTAATAGAGATGTTTTTAGCAAGAGGCTAGAAATTTTTATTAGTAGGAGAGGCAAGTAGGTTGTCGCACTTTCTTTTAGTAAAAGCGCGCTTAGCCTGTCGAATAATAGCCCTGCAACGATTCCGAGCAGAATGGAAATTAGTAAGAGTGATAGGAGAACGAGAGTTTTTCCATGCCCGATAGACAATGTCCTCTCCTGAATGGAGCGAGAACATTCTCCATCGAACCATGGATTTTGTGGAGAAAAAAATTCAGTTGAAGATGGAATGAACCCGCTCATGCCCTTGATGATTACGACCCCTACCTTTTCAGCAGTAACCGAAGCGTCCTCCGAGTCAAAGCAAGATTCACTCCAAGCATAGTTTGCAAAGAAACGACGCAACGCCCACCAATTATCCTTGTTAATGTGCCAGAAAGTACGTTTGGGGCATGCTGGAGCTGCTGGAGAAAAATTTTTAAAATTAAGAGCTACAAGATTGTGGACAGAGTTACTGATAGGAGGGAAAATGGTGTATTTATATCGAGAAGGAGTAGTGGTGAATCATAAATCAAGCGTGTTCAAGAATTGGTTAAGACGATCTGGTATATGTGTAGGTTCTTTAATAATGTTCCAGATCGTTGAGAATACTGAATGTTTTGGCATCCTCCCCTCCCTGCATCAGTATGAGAGGAGCCCAACCACTCAGTGGTACGTTGAAATCCCCTAAATAGAGGATCTCAGAATTTGAATGGGAAGAAGTAACAGTCTCAAGAGAAGAAGTAAGATATTCAAAAAGGAGGTGAAAATCTGTTCCGTTAGGGGAGCACATTTGCAGAAACACAAGATAATGGTAGTAGTAGGGAGAAAGATTTCAAGCCATAGAACATTGAAGTTAGGAGATTCAAGATTCTCAAGACGTGTTACAGGAGTGTTAATGTTTATATAAACACAGACTCCACCATTTAGTCTGAAATTATAGAAAAAATTATAGTTGGAGATATTAAGTTTATTTGAAAAAGAAACACTGGCTAGCTGGGTCTCAGACAGTAATAAAATGTTTGGTAGAGAGTTAGAGAGCTGATATTCCACAGATTCATGGTTAACATTCAGGCCACGGACGTTGGCAAAGTCAATAGAGAACCCCAGCCTGCACCCACCCATACATCTTCTCTGTCCAGTCATTCAAAGAGACACCCACACAAACAAACACACACAATCGACCATACAGAGCCCACCCAAAAGTCGCACCCAAAAAACCACTGGATTGGGTTTTTGCTAAAAAAAAACTGCGCCCACACAACAAACACACACATACACACACAGATCACGTACAAAAAAAAATAATATAAGTTAAAAATAAGCAAATAAATGCTATAGACGCATTAAAACCTTAAAAATAAAAATTATTATAATTTGAGTTTATAAAAATGGAAACAGAGACTAAATCAGTAAGTACGGCGGGAAATATGTAAAGTATATAAAACCGTAAAAGTTAAAAAACTCACACACACGCACTCGCACAGCTTCACAAATTTACGAACGTAAAGAAAACTTAAAAATAACGGAAACCAGTAATCTACATTAAAACTTTAAAAAAAAAGTTAAAAGCTGTATGTGACAGTAAATATGTGTATTAATGTATAAATTAAATACGTAAAACTTAAAAAGTTCAAAAGGTAAGACACTAAATACTTATCTTAAGATTCCGGTCATTCGAAAGATTAGGTTATTTATATATGTTTCCATCTGAATCCTCTTGAAAGCGTTTTTTCGTAGGTATTTATAATTAATTAAAACCACTAGACTAATATGACATTAAAATACTGATGCACTTAAAACAAAATTAAAACAACACTCTAATAGCACAATTTAAAAACAAAACACAAACACGAAACACAAAACATACCCACTTTGAGAAAATATATATATATATATATATATATATATATATATATATATATATATATATATATATATATATATATATATATATATATATATATATATATATATATATATATATATATATATATATATATATATATATATATATATATATATATATATATATATATATATATATATATATATATATATATATATATATATATATATATACTATATGCTGATATCTATAATAATAATATATATAACATATATATATAAATATATATATATATATATATATATATATATATATTTATATATATATATATATATAATATATATATATATATATATATATATATATGCTAATAATAATATAAATATATATATACAACAAATAACAACCAACAATAATATATATATATAATATATAATATATATAACCTTAATAATAATGTATAATAATAATATATATATAATAATATATATATATATATATAGAAATATATTTATATATATATAATATATATATATATATATATTATAAATAATATATATATATATATATAATATACTATAACAATAATATATATATATATATATATATATATATGTTTATATATATAATAATATATGTATATATATATATATATATATATATATATATATATATATATATATATATATATATATATATATATATATATATATATATATATATATATATATATATATATATATATATATATATATATATATATATATATAATACAACACTTTTTATATATATCTATCAGAGGCGACTCCTGCACTCGTGCTATTCGTGCTCAGCACGAGTTAACATTAGAGAAACTATCTATTTTTGCAAATTTCATAATGTTACGATAAAATTTTCTTATTTTTTTGAAATTAGTACATAATAAATATAAAAGATTATGCAAAATTAAAACGAAAAATATAAAAATAACCCCTATTAAATAACGCTTTTTAACCCATTAAAAATGGAGGCATCTCTGCTTAAATCGGATGGCGGGGATCGGAAGTTGTCTGAATTTATTCAGAGTACCAAAAATTGTTTATAAATACTATGTTTATAAAAAATATGTTTAAATACTATACATTATAAATAATAATTTTAAAACAAATAATATTTAATTAAACAAATAAAATAATTAAAAAAATACTAAAATACTTAAGAATAATGAAATGAAAAATATTACAGTTATTATAATCATTATAAAATATTGTAAATATTATTGTTGACCATTTAAAGAAAACATTTACATAAAAAACGGTTTAGTAGGAATATCTATATATATATATATATATATATATATATATATATATATATATATATATATATATATATATATATATATATATATATATATATATATATATATATATATATATATATATATATATATATATATATATTGGTGAGCATCTTTAACCAAAGATAAACTTCGTTAGCCATTAATTTTTATCCCAAATTGGTAATGTTTATTAAATAAATTTACTATTAAGTTAATGAAGTTAACATTAAGTAGTTATAATTATCTTTTTCTTTACGGAGATTTTATCCAAAAAATTTAAATGTGGTTTATTTGAAATCTAACAATAAATATGAAAAGAAATGAATATATAAATAAATATGTAAATAAATAAATATTGAAATGTCCTCCTTCGCCATGAAATTCCGGATTAGAAAACACGAATGAGCCATGACGCTATCATGATGCAATTTCGTGTTTTGTGATGACCACAGTTCATGTCGTTTATGACGAATTGTACCAAAAAGACAACGGAAGACGGCATGATAGTACTCTTTAGTTACTGTTTGTCCTTTAGGCGCGTATTCGTGATTCACGATGACATGGAAATCGAAAAAATAATCAACGTTACCTTGATTAACTTCTTACCTGTCGTGATTTCTTGGGTCTCGGCAAAGTTAAATGCTTCCACTGTGATGACTGAACTTTGGTTTATGGGTCATTCGCATAAACCCTTGTTTTATCTCCAGTTATCACGGTATTGAGGAACTCTGTATAACTGTTGATTGTTTTCAGCATGTCTTGTCCGATGTCAAGTCTGGCTTCCCTTTGTTCCTGCGAAAGCAGTTTGGGTTCAATCTCATCAGTAATTTTTCTCCCTGACAAACGACTATCTGGCATTATCTTGGACCTCACTTTATCAATGGTTTCTGTATTCTTACATGTTGACTTCCTTCCTGAACGATGAGCACTCTCGGATGAAATGTGGTCATTTTTAAACCGGTTACCAGTATTTTATTTGGGTAAACCCATTGCATCATCACCAAAAGCCTGTGGAAATTTGCCAATTATTTCCGCCTAAGTTTCATCAAGCTTTTGGCAAAACTTGATGCAGTGTCATTGTTCAACACATTCCATCACCTCACACAAAATACGCTCCGACGTTCACATACAACACTACGTCACTCGGCACCAGCCTGTCAGGGATGCTAACCTCACGTAATTACCTTCGGCGGGAAAGAATCAGGTCGGATACTTTTCAAACCGACCTTATATATATATATATATATATATATATATATATATATATATA
>JABUQX010120573.1:0-7500 GCA_015478945.1 Trachelipus rathkii | reverse complement strand
CAATGATTAGATTTCAAAGAAAGATGTTTGGAATTATATAAAAGAGGAAAAGCATAAATCCAAAAGGTGCATACGTAGGAGGAAAAAAGATGTAAATGAACAGTTAGGAAGGAGGATGAATGGGCACTTACAAGGGAACAGAAAGCTCTTCTGGAAGGAAGCGCGAAAATTAAGAATGAGAATAAGGGGAATTTGCTTAGAATAATGAATAGGGATGGTGCTTTCATAACTGATGAAATGGATGTGAGTAGAGTGGGGAAAGAACACTTCGAAAATCTGTATAACATTGGTAGTAATGAAGAGGTGATAGTGAATGTGTGTGGGTTTGATGGTGCCAAGAAGGAATAGGTATTCTTGGAGATGAGGTCATAGTAAGAGGAGGTAATGGGTAGAGTGAGAAAGTGAAGAATGGTAAATCTGCGTGTACTAGATAAATTATTGTGAAATTGCAAAAGAGTGCATCGAGTGCGTCATGCTCGATTTGCATTTGGCAGCTTTGTCTTATAGAGGTTAGAAACAAGGGATTCAATACGAGCCAGTAATTAGTACCCTTACATAGGAGGTAAGGGATTAAAGGTACCTGTAGGAATATAGGGAAATAATTATGAGTGTTGTAGGAAGATATATGCTGCGTATTTTGGTCGAATTAGTGCGTCGAGTGACTGAAGACTGAATTGGTGAAAGAACAAAGTGGCGTTTAGAGTGTTAGAGGACGTCACGCATTAAATTCATAGACTGCAATAGTCCAACTTAAGTTAGATCTTTAACCGTCGTGTACATCTGCTGGTCGCGTCAGCACCAGTCCTGCTCTGTGAATTCCGCCACCCTGAATATAACCTGCACTTGTGTGGATCAAATCTTACATTGAAACAAATGATTGAGAAAATGAGAAGAGAAGAAGAATAAATTGGTATTAAGCTTTTATTGATTTGCTAACAGGCGTATGATAGGAGTTAGTTAGTGGTTAGCTTCTGAATGGAATGCAAAAATATGTATGACGATAGTGATGCGTGTGTAAGAATAAATGGTGTTCGAAAGTGATTGATTTAATATTAATAGGCGGAGTGAAGGAAGGGAAGTTTATGTCTCCTTGGTTATTCCAATTGTATATGGATGGGGGGCATATGAAAGATTAGAGTGGGGGTGCAGGAGATGGTGTTAGAATGGAAATGGAATAGAGTGGAGGGTCCTACCTATTATATGAGGATGATTGGTTTTGTGTGGCGAATCTGAAGGAGAGTTGAGAGGATTGTAGAGAGATTTGGGTAGGGGTTGCGTTAAAAAGGAGGTTTATAAAGTTAAATGTAGAGATTAAATAAATGTTAAATTTAAAATGTTATGTAATATAATGTAGATTTAGATAAATGTAAGGTTATGGTTGTGACGAGGATATTCCGTCGGTGTGAAGTATATGTTAGATTGGTGAGCAGCTGAACAAGCGTCTTGAGTATTAAAATATTTTGGATATAATATGCTAGATGCATAAGAACGGATATGCAGAGTATAGTAGAAAGTTGTGAATGGCAAGGTGGCTGGGCAATTAAATCGTTGGTAGGTGGTAAAGGGGACTAAGTCTCGAGTGCGCTTGAGGTTACATGAGGGTATGTTGTATCTGTGTTAATGTGTATAGTAGTGAGAACATGGTCTGGAGATAGTGTTGGCCGAGCACCGGATTTTCCGCACCCCACGCTCAGCACTGCTCCGCACGGGAGTCGTGCACCTGCACCACACCGCCACCAACCCATCGTACCTACGCGTAACCGCACCACACCGACACCGTCTCCTTTGCAATGCCACACGCACCGCAACCGCACCGAGAGCAAACCACAGCGCACTGCACCGCACCAAATTTGCGCACCACGCACCGCACCGCACCGACATATAATTAATATAATATATATATATATATATATAAATATATATATAATATACTATAATACTATATATATATACTATATAATATACTATTATATTATATATATTATATATATAGTATAAGTATAATATATTATATATATATATATATAAATAGTATATATATATATAAATATATATATATATATATATATATATATATAATATAATAATATACTATATACTATATATATATATAATATAATATATATATATATATATTATTAATATATATTATGATACAAAGTAGCGCTCCTGAAGAGATGAGATAAACAACATTTGGAATATGAGTCTTAGAGTGAACATCCCATGGCACTCCATGCCCAATGGTTTCCCTTTTTCCCCATATATCCAATATTTCTCTTACATTGGCAGTAAGCTCTTCCCTTATCATACACCATAAAGTACAAATTACAGACAACACTTAGCCTCGTTAGAAAAGCAAAGGAAAAATGCGTATAAAATGTAGCCACGCGATTTATTCTCCTCATAAAAGTTTTAACTTGGTGGGGCACAAAAAATAACCCCTTATCCACCCTATCCTCATCACCATTTGGGAGTTGACGGCCTTCGGTGATGGAATTGGTGCCGTTACGAAATTGCCGTCTGTTTTGATGTACCGTCTCCTTTCTTCATAAATTTCTGCAACTTTTTTCGTTTTTAAATCTAATTTTCATTTTGTTACGAACATCACCTCTCCGTCTATAACCTCATCTTTATTCCTAACCGAAAACTTAGTTTTGGAGCGTTCTGACTTTTCAAAAATCTCTACTCTGTTGGACTCCTGACTATTTCTTCCCTTCAATTTTCAGCCCTTAAAGTAGTTGGTCCAAATGTGTCCCAATGATGTTTGTTCCCAGGGTCTTGATTTGGAGTTTTACCGAAATATTTTTTTTTTTTTTTTTTCTACTAGATGCGCTTTCAAGCTAACCATTACAATACAATTAGAAAACATCTCTATCTTCTTCAACATTTCTTTTGAACATGCATCATTCTCTGGTTTATTTTCACACGTTCAACCACGGCCAATTGCTTTCCTCTAATTTCAGATAAAGTTGTACTAACTTCGTGCTGCGACTCTTTGTATCAAGAATTACCGCGAGCAGGTTACGTTGCATCTCCCTACTCGTATCTCTGTATCAGTCTTGAGACCTCGCAACCTCCCACACTTGTTAGACCTCTCCATGATCTCTAATCGCATACCTCCTATTCTTGAAATTTATTTCCTACCTCTCGGGTTCCTGATCAACTCATCATATCTCCAGTCCTACTCCTCTCTCTCATCTCTCACAGTCTCATCCCCGTAGCGAAAGACTACATCCACATCCGTCAAGCGAAGAAAACGTGTTTCTACGCCCACCTTCCGGCGCTCGCTCTTGCAAAACGGGACGTGTACTCTACGACGGATTCTCCAATACTTCCTTTAGATCCTCCCCGTCGGAATATAACGTTACCCTCGACGTTCCGTGCGGAACAAGCCCACCCCGTTCCCTCGGATTATGTATGCAAATCGCGAGCTAATTCCTTCTCTGAATTGAAGCGTACCCATATCGTTACCCTTAGCTAAACCTAAGGATAACCTGTGGAGTTTAACGCTGCTTGTTCTGTCGTGCTATTAGCCACAGGGAAGCTGCCCTTAGGAATTACCGTCATCTTCAAATTCCAGAAACTCGTGCGCAACTTATAATTCATCCCAAAAATCGTGCAAAATCTATTTCCTCCATGACGCTAAAAAATCTTTTCTCAATTGAAAAAATGCAATAAATCTTAACTTGGTTCTCTCAATCACGCTCTATCTGACATTTGGCAAAAAAATGTCTAACTCTGCATTTTACTTTATCCCATTTCCCTCCTCTTATAGCATTTTCCGTCTGCATAACTTCCGTTTAACCTTCCACTAAATGAACTCTTTGCTCAAAACTTTCCTCTTCTTTTTTTTAACAATTCAACACCTTAGACGATTTCAGATGTATTCCTCTTTTTCCATCTGCACAGACATATTTATGCTCGAATATTGTAATTTATTCCAAGAAGCGGTGGTAGGTTTCTGGCCTTATTTCAGGAGCTTAATCCTAAGAGGAGTACGGTCTGATGCTATTCCTCTTTGGTTCTCAAGAACTTGAACTTGGTAAGATGGCACTTTGCCTTATTAAATTATTCCTTAATCTGTCTTTCTACTTTGTCCTTTTTTTATTGCTGGAAAAAAAGGGAACCAATCTCAACCCTTCCACTATCGCCAAATCCTCTAACTTCGTTCTTTCGTATAATTGTCGAATCTATCACTAGCAGGAAATTTTTTGAAAACATCTCATTTCGTTAGAACTTAATCTCTCTGCTCTCCTAATGCGGTCCTTTCGAAAGAAAGAAAAACCACTCTCTTCTAGTCTTTCTGTCTCTTCGCTCCATCCTTATCCTCCAGTATTGGGTGAATGCCAGCTTGCTATCATTTAAATCTTATAAATAGTGTGTTACTGCATGTTCTTCTGTTTATCCCTAACTCTTTCTATTTTCATTTTTCATAAAAGACCTCTCTCTCATTGCTCTCATCACATATCCACGTCCTATGCCGAACGATTTTACCCTCCTTTTACTTACCCCTATGCTGAACGAGATCTTCCTTGTTTCCAACAACAATTTAGCTAAAGCGTAGAAGTGCCACCCTAGCATCAACAAAGCATCGAATCTTTCATCGAATTTCTTTGGGGGCATTGAAAAAACATGGTTGTTTCAATTACTCGAAAGCTCAGCTCCTCCAGGATTCTCAGACCCCCCATAATATTTCACATCGCATCACATCTACTAATTAAAACACAAAATCAAACCCTCCGCTCTATTCTTTAATATTCTTGGTTGTTAGATTTTATCTCATCGACCTTATAACTTGGAAGGTTTCAATATTGACTTCTCTTTTTAAACAAACTCTACAAAGGCTTGGGTGCTTCAAGAAGCACATTCACAATTTTTTTAGGCAACCAAAGTTGCATAGCGTTTATAGGGGGGTGTCGTTCGTCTCTCTATAGAGTATGCCCCACGTATGTGGAGTGATTCCACTCACACACCTCCTCTTGAAATGGTAGAGACTAAGACTTTCCGTCTTATGCAAATCTACACTGCTTTCAATTCACTCTTCTTTATTTCATCGCTATTTATAAACGACAATCTCTGGCTGAACCTCTTCAATCATTATACCTCCTTCCTATTGCAGGAAGGGTTCTTGCGACACGGCTTTGTACATAGTACTTATCATTTCTCCATAACGCTCTTCTGTCACCACAGGACTTAACAGATATGCTCATCTTACATGTACTCAATGGTAAAGTCTGGAACACACTCCATTTATCTACTTTATCCTAAACTACCTTATAACACAATTTGGCCACTCCAGTACTTTAATAACACCGTACGATATCTTAAATTTTTGTAAATCACAAAAAAGCTAAAATTGTGTGTTAGAACTTGACTATACCACACATCACATCCACAGCGAAGACTCCATATTCTTTTATTCTCCATGACGAAAACGCGAGTGATCCCATCACAAGAAAATAAATACCAATACCCGTACTCAATAACAATACATTATAATACATAACACCTTACCCCTATCTGAAACTATACAAATATATAATATAATTATATTATATATATATATAATATAATATATATATATTAAGGTCCAAAGACGATAGTACGCATCATTTTACTCTATGCGCATCCGCATGATTTTTTTGCGGATAGAGGATATCATTCATTTATGAAATTATGAGACTAAAAGTTCCTCAACTTTCTGTAACGCATGATGTTCAGACTCGTTGGAATAGCAGTTTATACATGCTTAAGAGGATGGGAGAAATAAATGACAGCTGTCTTCCCTTACGCGTTCCGAACAAACACAAAGGTGAAAAGCCTGACAGGTGATGATATTGCGATTTTAGGTAATTGTATTATTCTTAAACCGTTTGAAGAGGTAACTATGACTATTAGCTCAGAAAATATATTGTTTGTCAGACGGGATTCCTCTAGTTGCAACGATTGAAAGCTCACCTCATGTGTTAAATTAACTGCTATTAAAAAGTACGAGTGAGACTTCTCACTAGTCTACTATACCTTAGTATGCTCCGTAGCTGAGTCCAGACAAGGTCCATACACTGTCATACCTCTCTACACTCAACCCATACTACAACTCTCTTCGTCCGGTGAGGACATCTCTCCACACACACGTATCAAATACGTCCGATCATTCCATTCGTTACTATGTCTCTTAATATATACACTCCACGCACACTATAACCGATCACAGCTTATAGGGATTTAAAATATTGAGGATGCCTATGTGATGAAATGCTGCTAAAGAAGAAATTTCACCAGTCAAAAAAAGGAAAATTACAGAACACAGACACACATTTACTCTTTTAGCGAAACCACCATGCGATCGAATCCATGAACTTCCTTTTGGCATCTCACGCGCTAATGGAAGCCATCCACTGCCTGCACCTCTCAGACGATAAGTATCCAGAGAACGCACCACTCTTTCACATAATGCCATTCGACAACAAGATGTATCAATCCAACACGCGAACTACATCTCTCGAATGAAATCACGATCAAAATAATCCATCTACGCGTTCCTTGGACGCGCGCTGATCACATACGAATAAACAAATGCCCCTTTGCCGACATCTTACAGAACTCGCCAACACCGCGTTTGAACAGACTACCGCCTTAACCTGATCCTAACTGTCATTCAAACACAAGTGTATTTAGCTATCGACCCACCGCGTTTTTCAGCGTTGCAGATCTACATTTACGAAAAAAAAGAGATGCAAAGTCTCCCTTGAAAAGGGCCTCAGAAGGTTTAGTGTTTTTTGAGCATAATTGTGATGAATTATTAATTCAAGTATTATTATAAAATAAACCTTTTCCAATTGGGCTTGGAGACTGGAAAGAATTTGTGGGTGCATAAAAGTTTGGTCCAACCGTCCCGCAATGGTGAACCAGTATACTAAATATATAAATAAAATAATAATATATATATATATTATATATATATATATACTTATATAATATATATATATAGTATATTATATACTATATTATTAATTACTTGGCTAAGATCTCTAAAAACTTAACTAATTCGCCTATCCGCATCTGCAATCCGCGGATAGTGAAAAATCACCATCCCGCTACACCTGCAATATATATATATTTATTATATAATATACTATACGTTCAAACCCTATAGGGGCCCGGAACTATATAAACTATATAAAAGGTCAAGTATATATACTATATATATAGATATATATAAAAACGACAAATCCACTATAAACACTATACTATATCACATATGCATAATAATGATTCGCATTTTTTAACATATTTCGAATTGACTTCTCGATTCAACAAATATTAAAAAAAAAATTATCTATGTATTCGCCACATCGCGAAACTTCGAAAATGCGTATTAGAAGAAATTTCGGATGGACTTTAAGAAAATTAACAATTTTTGAGAAACTTGATTTAGAATACGTCACTGTGCCAAACTCAAAGTACAATCATAATATCTAGTATTCATTACATTAAATA
>JABUQX010120572.1:12500-25000 GCA_015478945.1 Trachelipus rathkii | reverse complement strand
TCACTTTTTAAACTGTCATCATTTATTGGTTCAAAATGCTTCCTTTAGCGTTTGTAGATAATCTGTTTCATCTGAAACAGAAGCGTAGAAGCGCATATTTTTTGGAATTTTTCCCAATGCGTTTCAATATCTCAATGCAGGTATGTTAGCTCATTTCCAACATTATAAGATCTAACTTTGACATACGAACTGCTGTACAAGCAAAGTTCTTTGGAGCATACCATCTTTCCACATATGAAATTACTAATTCCCAGCTAGTCGGAACGTCTTTTATAACCATGTTCCACAAATATTATGAACTTCATACTTTGAGATTCATGCATCATCATTACACAGTTGAGTCTATCCCATGCTCTCATTTTAAAGTTTCGTTCAATTCACTTATAGTATTTTATAATAAATCTTATCCCAAATCATCGACATAAATATCCGCGCAACATCCACAGGGGCAAAGCGCGAATGCGAGCGTATCTAGTATTGTCAAAATAATTGATCAAAATGTTATATAATATATATATATATAATATATATAATATATATATATATAATATATATAATATATATATAATATATATAATATATATATAATATATATATATAAATATTATATATAGTATATAATATTATGGAATATATAGAACAATAGAAGAATTATATCTATTTATAAAATTACTAAAGCTATATTATAATATATATATATATATTTTATAATATATATATATATATATATATATATATAATAATTTTTATAAGCAAATTTTTAAAGTGGCATAAAATGTAAATAATTTACAACTTAAAAAAAAAAAAAAAAAAAAAAAAAAAAAAAAAAAAAAAAAAAAAAAAATGAAAATGAAATAACGTTCGCAAATATAATCCTTCGGAGGAAACGGATTTTCCTTTGAGTGTGAAAAGACAAATTAACTAAACATAAAAAAGAAAAGTATCTTTTATCGTTATTTATTATTACTTTTAAATCGTATACACAAAAATGGAATTATTTTCATATGAAAAAAAAATAAAATAAAATATCAATATTAAAACAAAATGAAATTAAAAAATAACTATTAAATAATATATTCTACGATGAAATGTTATTTAATATGTAAAACAATTTTATTAATATATAATATAATTTAATATTAATGAAAAAGGTAATATAAAAAAGAAAGTGATAAAGATATAATACTAAAAAGTAGTATCAAAAATTTAAAAAAATATATTTAATAATATAAAATTTTAAATATTTAAAATTACAAATCGATTTGTAAAGCTAAAATGGATAAAAGTCGTTAATTGCGTATACTGATAAACAAATATAATATAAATGATTTAATGATACAGGAATAAATAGCGGAGTGTCAGTGCCTAATTAATTAATATAATTAATAATTAATAATAAAATATAATATAAATAATTAATAAATGAATATATATAATATATTAATATATATAAATATATATAATATAAATAATATAATATATATAATAAACAATATAATATAATATATGATATAAACATATATATATAAATAATATAAAAATAATGTAATATAAGAAAAAGAACTTCTTCAATCTGATCTATAAACACCTGAAAACTTTCATGAATTATTTAAAATAATTCTTCATTTGTTTGTGATGAACACAAAACTACATTCTATTATCAATTTATTCATTAATTATATTATTTTATTATTATATATATATTATTATTATTATATTATTATTTTATGATTATTATATTATTATTATTATAAAGGTATAATATTATTATTATAATTATTAATTATAGTATATTATTATATTATTAGTATTATATTAATATATATTTTTTATTATTAATATATATATTATATTATATGTATTATTATCTTTTGTTATATTCATTAATATATATATATTATATATTATATTATTTATTATTATATTATTATTATTTATTATTATTATATTATATATATTATTAGTATTATTATTATATTATTATACACTAAAGAAATCCTTATTTTAAATTATTAACATTATATATTTTATTAGTATTATTAAACAGCTATACGTCCTTAAGGGTTGTCTTATTATAATTATTATAATCATTATTATTGCTTCCTAATTATTATTATTATTATTATTATATTAATTATAATTATTTAATATAATTATTTTTATATCAACTGAATTTTTTTATAATTTTTAACATTTTACTGCTTATAGCTTCTATTTTCTGATATTAGAATTATTTTGATTTGTTATTCTTTATATTATATTAAGGAAATCCTCTTCTCTCTCCTCACACACCACCCAAAAAACAAACAACAAACACAGACCACACGCACACCACATAATTGACACTTTTTTATCTCTGGTGAGAAGAAATTTCTCTTTAATCCCCTTCTCCCTCTCTCTCTCTCCCCCCTCCTCTCTCTCCTCTCTCTCTCTCTTTCATTCTTTTCTCTTCTCACACAAACTGCCAACTCCCCTTCTCTCTCACTATTCTCAACAACACAACTCCCCTCTCTTCCTCTACTGCCCTATCTCTTACTCATCTCTTAATCTCTACAGCCCTTTAACTTAACGCACTTCTTTACCATCCCTCGATTCTTTCAACATACTCTACCATCCCTCGACTCTCTCTCAAAACACTCTCTCCCATCCCGTAGCATACTCTCAAAACACTCTCTCCCTCCCTCTCTTCTCTCTCACACTCTATCACTCTCTATCATCCATCGACCTCTCTCAACACACTCTCCATTTCTTATCGTACTCCCTCTCTTTCTCTCTATTCTATCTCCTCCATTATACTCGAGTGCACGCGCTCTCTTCTCGTCTCTTACTCTCACACCAACATCTTCCTCTTCAAACTACAACGCTGCTCTCTCTCAGACCACCCCTCTTTCTCTACTCTCTACATCTATTATCATATCTAGACATCGCTACATGCACACTACCCGCGTCCTCTCTCTACTGTCTCATCCTTCACCTGACTCTAGACACTCTCTAGCCTCTCTCTCACACACTCCAACTCTGCTCACTTTCATCAACCTCACTTCTCGATGTCTTAACAAACCCACAAAAAACTGTATTACACTACCCTATCTACCATAGGTACAGTTAGCTTTTTGACGTTTCTTGTATAGTCAAGCTCTTCACGATTTAATATGTCTCTCGGCATTAACGCTATTACTTCACAACTTCTCTTTCTCTACATCTATCACTCTCTTACTATCTCCAAACAAACTTCACCAACCCCTCCACTCCCCCACAACATAATCTGTTACCTGCCACACAAACTCCCACCTACTCTCCTCTAACACTAATCTCTCTCACATCACACTACTTACATTAATCATCAATTTATACTCTAACGATCATCTACATCTATGCTACAATAATCTCATCTCACACTCCTCTCTACTGTCTCTCACCTCTCCACAAAGACTCTATCTCTACTCATCATCTCACCATCACTCCTCTATCTTCAATTCAATCTACTCACACTCTCTCTCTCTCTCATCTCCTATACACAATCTCTCATCTCTCCTCTCTATGCTCCACACTAACCTCCCTCTCTGCCGTCTATACTCGCTTCCCCTCTACACCTCATGAAACTCATTCTAATCTTCCCTTCCATCCCTCCTCCACTCCTATCCTCTTCTTCAATATCCTGCGTACCTCCCTCTCTCTCACACGATTCCATACACAACTTTGCCAACACCTCACTACCCTCATTCACTCTCGCACTTCCTCTCTCTCTCCCCATCTACCTCAGCTCTCACTTCTCTTCTTCTCCTAGATTACATGATGCTGGCACTGAGGAACAAACCACAACACAACACACGTAAAAGCTACTATTACTAGAAACATATCTTATCTTATATACTATTCTCTTCAAAAACATAATACAACAACTACGTTATTCTATCTATCTATCATTATCTATCTATCTACTATTATCTATCTATCTATCTATCCAATAAAATTAAAGTCTATTCATCTATCTATCTTTATCTACACTATCTATCTATCTATCTATACTATCTATCCTAAATCTATCTATCTATCTACTTCATCTATCATATCTACTCTTACTCTCTATTTTAAATATCCAAAATAAAAGTTAAAAGTTGAACAGTTAAATCATATTAGCAATCACAAATAGCTTATGCGCCACCACACACTCCCGCCCGCTCCTCCTGCTACCTACACAATAGTATATCACAGAGCAAATAACACCAAAACAGACCAAAAATATTCAACAATTAAACCCACACCTCCCCGTCTCTCTCACTGTTATTCTCTCTATTACATTCTATCTCATACTAGTCCAATCACTCCCTGCTCTCTCTCAACCCTCTCTCTCACACAACCACATCAACTGCGACTTCAATTCATACTCTCTATGCACCACCCTTCTCTCTTCTTCTATCTCTTTTTTTCCTGATGTATATCTTACTCTTCACTCTCTCTTTCACTCTCCTCGCAATACACGATCAACTATATGTCTATGACACTCTCTCTCAAACCACCAATCTCCCCTCCATCAGAAGTCATCTAATTCCTTCACCTCTCTCTTGCACTAATCTAATCACACACACTCCATATTCAGCACGGCTCTAGACACGCCAACCTCCTCTACGACCCTCTCTATCTCTCTCTCCCCATACAATCTTCTCTTCCATGTCAGATAGAGTCTCTCACGTCCTCTTACTAAAATACTTTACGCGTGCTATTATCTCATCTCACTTCCCATCTCTACACTACATACTACCAACTATCACTAACTACCCTTCAATCACCAACTACCCATTCTATATTTAAATTTTAACTAACTCTTCAAAATTCTCTATCTACGCAAAATTGCTACTCTCTCAATGCTAATAAAATCGCTACATCACCTCTTGAAGCGAGACGTCCTCTCTTCTCTCTTATTCGAGAGCCACTTAAATCAATAATCTACTCTCCCACTCTCCAAATCATGCGTCTAACTTTCCATCTGCTTCCTCTATCTCTCTTCATACAATCTACTTCGCTATGACTCATCACTTATCTACGCCAATTTGCGCTACCTTCTTCTGAAGCTAACTTCATCGTTCTATGGTTTATATACAAACCTCTTCTTTGCTCCTCATCACTTTCATACAAATCCCACTTTCTCTCTCCCTCTACACCTTCGCCATTCTCCTCCATCATACTCCATAATCCTCTCTCTCGCTGCCTGCGTTACTCGAATTACTTCACAGAAAAACACTACTTCTTTCTCTCATTCCTCTATTCAATACTCATCTCCAAATCTCTCTCTATCCTCAAAACTCATCGTTTACTCTTCATGCTCTCTCATCAACTCATTTTTAACACACTCTGAAACTAAAATTTCGCCTCTCTCTTTTTTGCTTTCTCTCCACCCAAATACGCGTTTAAAAATAATAATAAGCAAAAACACTCGAGCATATCATTCGCTTGCCTTCCAACCTTCCTTTAAATATTGTTATTGGTATTTGGTGTTTCATTCAAAGATATATAATAATAAGTATTTCTGTAATTACCTCATTTAAGTCCTTAAATCTCACGCCAAAACAAACAATTGCGGAGGCCAATAAGATAATATAAAGCGAGAAATGTAATGCAACCATTTTTCTAAAATGCTGACATCCAAACAATCTTGTTTGCTGAAATTACCATGTGAACGATAAGTTCAGAACAACATGCAATATGACTTATACTCAGTCCATCCATGCAGAATCTATATATTACCATATATATCAGGAACATTCATACACATATAATAAAATTAACAGAAATTAAGCATATCTCAACCTAAACACGGACTCTCCTCCAAGGTGCCTTAAAGAATATATATCTGTAATATCAAATTATACTTTAAGACTAATTTATCTAAAGGTGATAAAAGTGTCTCTCAAGTCTTGAAAGAAAAAATGAAAATATTGACAAAATCTTAAACATAATAAGTTTTATTAGAACGTTCCTCTATCATTAATAAGGAAAACTAAAATTATTATTTATTACTATTATTGCCTTTATCAATAATTTACTAATTAATAAAATATATTTATAATTATATAAAATGTAATAATAACAATAATTTATTATTATTAAATATTAATTAAATATGTGAAATTTAATTAACTTCATAACTATAATTATATCACTTATGATTCTAAAAATAAGATCGGAGATATATTTAATCACTACTCTAATACCATCAATTATCTATTATCTAATTGACTAAACTCTAATATTTTAATCAGTAATGTATTCCTCTTATTTATTTTTTAATTCTAAACAAACTTTTGTTATAAAGGGAAAATACTATTTTATAAAATAGTATAAAAAAGGTTATCCAAATTTTGAATATAAAATAGCTGTTCATATGATTATAATATACTAATCGAATAGCAATAAAACCTTTAAGAAAAACTAATCTTAAAAAAATAAAAAACCTTCATACTTCAATATAATTTAAAAAAAATATTAATAATTCATAATTTAGCATTATTATAGTAAGTTTTTTAAATTTCAATAATAATAAATTTATTTTATCTATATTAAATACTATAAGGAGCGATATATACAATATATTATATCATGTATCAATGATATAGGCAACACGTGTCCATTTGCAACATAAATCCTACTTAAGATAGCCGGAATATAATATCTTAATCGAGACATATTGATAATATAAACAATATCTACTAAAATAAATACACCTAGAAACTGATATATACCACACTCTCTTATCATTTCTACCTATCCAACATACATACACATAGAATCCTATTAAACATAACATCAAAATTATACTTTTCAGGACATAAATACGTAGTATAACCCAATAAATTATATCATATAATTTGACTGCATTAGTAACTACCTATGTATAAACATAGTATACCTAATGATAAAAAATATAACAATGATAAATATCTCACCAATGACTAAGATATATAAATAGAACTACAATCATATTCACCAAAGACCTAAAATAATCAAAAACGTGGTACAGTTTCACTTTATTACTATTAAATAAAATATAATATAATCATATAATCAGATGAAATAATAATTTTCACAATTGATTTTAATAGCAAAAAATAGAGCACTTAACACTCCGTAAAATTAAAAATCGAAAAATTAATAACTATATATTTATAAAATATGGAGTTACTATCGACACCCCAAAAGTCATCCCTAAAAAACCAGAGTGCAAAAATCCCTTTTATAATATATAGATACTAATCATTGCAAAATACACTATATAATATCTTCTTTAAATACTAAAGTAATTAAATTTGCGGTAAAATTTCAAATACCATTGTCCTCCAAGAAAGAACATTAATCACAATATATCTAGTGACAACTACTACTCTATCTAACTTAAATGTTACTACTAAAATGTTTCGTCAACAACATAACGCTTAATACCTACATCCAAAACAAAATAGTCGAATAAATCATGTCCGCTCCTAACTATGAATATTAAATTAAACCTTGATATATAGGACTCATAAACTGGAAATCACGTTAATACCATCAGTTAATAATAAAAAGTATATAAAGGTTTTTACAAAATATTTACTACGTGAGTCTCGTATATAATTTTTATTTTACCAAAAATTTTCTATTTAATAAAAAACACACACAAAATAAAATTTACCCCATATAAAATAACAAAGCTAAGTTATTATGTATGACCAACCACCAAATATAAAGATAAATAAAAATATAATAAATAACTGTAATGTATGATATTAGCGTTAAAAAGTCCAATTCAAAATTTAAGTATAACAATGTACAAATAAAGAATTTATTTTCACTTTTTCGTAATATGACAACAAATTTTATTGAACAGCGAGAACTTGCATCGAAGAAAAAAAATTCAACTCGTTCGTAAACATATTAAAACAAATGCTACGACGAAGCATTCCCTTTTAAAATACGAAAAAAATATATTTAGCATTTACATTTCCACACTAAAAAGTATTCAAAAACACCATTGCTAACACCACGCTTTACAAACATATATCATAAAATCATTTTCATGTTTAATCATCTACCAGAAAGCTATAATAACAAAATTATATATAAAACTAATCCAATAATGTATATATAACACGCATATGCTAATAACTATTATAAACGTGATTATATTCTAAGAAAGCCAAAATGAAAAAAAATACTACATATATAACAAAATGTCAGGACTGTAACAATTGAACTTACCCTGAAAGCTACTTTGGGAGTGATTTAAGTCAAATAATATAGACAATACAATATAAATAACTAAAATAAAACAATTAGGTGTATTAAAAATAAACTTGAACCTGCTTTACAAAATTATATACAACCAACCAAAATAAATAAATCGACAATACGACAAACACAATACTTTCTTAAAAACGTCGGAAAGCAAAAAATTCTTTAATAAGAACTATACCACCTACTAGTAATTCAAAACATCTATTATTATGAAAACTTTTATCCTCAAACTTTAAAATGAATTTACCTTCCTACAGGGCGTTCCACCAAAAGTCAATAAAGGATTATAAAAATTAATATATAAATATTACTTGTAAATTAAAATAAATAAACAAAAAAAGTAATTATTATCATTCTTATATATCCCCAATTCATATATTATCTTACAAAATACTATTTGCCCAACATATAATATAATAGCAAAATACCCCTTATTAAAAATCAACCTGTATTCAATTGACTCATTTTGTACAGAATTATTTCCCAAATAAATTCACTAAGACAGTCAAAATTGAATCCCCTATAATACCCTAATAAAAAAGAGGAACACTTTGCCCTAGCAAAAATAATTACCAGACCAAAGCTATCATCAATAACACTATATATTAGTTATAAAATATTTGAAGTAAAAGTAAAATATCAGAATAAGTATAAAATATTTTATAAATCACAACAATATTTACTTAATGTAATTCTCACATTGGATCTTAAAGAAAAAGTACCTGTTATCAATCATGCTTATGCCCTACTCTTGCTTAACACGAAAAACTGTATACATGATAAATATAGAATATAATAAAATGACCTCCCTGCATTATTATTATAGTAATTTATCACACCTATAATAACTAGAGCTTGACTGAGATTGGGAGCGACATAGTCTACTAAAAGTAAAAATGTATAACAAGAATATGACGGTGAGCTTAGAAAGGAGAGTCACACTTTTTGTTTACCAATAAGTATAACATCACGTAACATTAGAGAATAATTAATTCAAAATACACGTCTATATATCACGTTAAGTTTAAGAGATTTCCCTTAAAATCATCCAACGATATCTACAATAAAGTACTTAAGTAAAGAAACTCAAACCTGATAACGGATAGCGTTTACTACCCATGCAGCAATTCTTGGACACGTTTATGAAATCTGTTATATAGATACGTTATTTATTTATCAAAAATTATATGATATCCACTGTTTACTCCGAATCTCTCTAGCAACCGACTTTTGTTCCAAAGCAGCTATTAGACCATGTGACCCAGCAACCAGATTAATTCACTTATATCACATAGAGATGATCTAGATATCGCCACCGCTCTCATTCTCTGCACTTAAAAGCAACCAAGACTCCTATCATAATTAACTCACAAAAAATTAGATCAACGCGGAATTCAGAGTTCAGAATGAAGCTATTCCCTGCCGCAATTGATAATATTATAAATATCACTTATACTACATATTCAACATATCTAATAACCAACATACTATTAAACCGAATATAACGAACATTATCAAATATTTAAAACTTAAGACCACAAAATGATTCAGAACTGATTTAAAATAAAGCTCTTATCACACAATTCCTCAAACTACTCTAGCTAAGAGATTTAAACACTAATATCAGATAGATAAACCTACATTTAAAAGAACATATTTAACTATAAGAAAGCGAAAACTGTCTATGAGAACATTATATTCAAATAAAATTAAAGAAATTTTAGTACCTCTTTTAACTAATATATACTTAGAAATAATTTTATATATTTACTATATCTACATCATATATAAATACACCTATACTTACACTACATTACTGCTTTACCTAATCTACCACGTAACCATACCTAAGTAACTCACAATGATTTATACATACCCTTATATATTAATTGTAAAACCAAAGAAATTTATATAATTCGCTTACTCATTAGCTAATACAAATAAACTTATACAGCCATACAACACCATACTACATTATCATAAAATAGCCTAAAGATATATCAGAGTTATTAAAGAATACTATGCTATAATATATATATCACTTATCTCATATGAAAAGATATAGATAATCAAAAAAATTTATCCCATAACAATCATGTTGACTTTATGCTAAGTACAATTTCAATTCAAACCAAAGCTATAATGATCACGTAAATAGTAGCAAATTCAAATAAACTAAGAACAATAATACTTAACGTAAACACCTTATACCTCTATTATCTGTCGTATAAACTAAAAAATAATAATTACCTTGATTTGTCAAGTAACATAAAAACAGTGCAAATAAAAAACTTAATCAACTCAATGGCAAAAAAATTTTGGTAAGCCAAGATCATTATATTTAAAGTGATTTATACTTTATACTATAAATAAAAAATTAAATAACGTATCATTTCATAAAAATATAAAATATTAATAAATATAATAACTAAAATCCAGGAAATTAAATACCCTAAAACTAGTAATCATTCTTGATTAACTAATATAATTATAATATATAATTAAATTAAATATGTTAGTCTATTAGTTTAATTATTTATAATTAATCACATTAATCGTAAATAAGTATTATTGTCAGGACTAAATGATCTATTAAATCCGCACTAATAGACTATTAATACAGTAAGATTGACTATTCTTTAATATTGTCTTACCTCAAATTTAATATGACACTATTATTCAAATATATAATAGTTCTATTATTGATATCTATTGTATAATTTATATAATATAAAATATTTAAATTCCAATTTATTTTAAAGTTTTAATTAAAATATTTTAAAATTAATATTTTTGTTACAACTATGGTTAAAAAATGGTTTCATCAAATTTCTTTATATAATTTAAAAAATAAATGTTTTTAGTATCTGAGAGTAAATATTTAGTATATTTATTAATTATTAATATTATATAATATACTTAAATTTTTTCTAATTTTTATACACCTTTAATATACATTTAAATATAATGATTCAGAATAGAAATAATATAAACATTCCTTAGCCATTCTATTTTAACTATGTACTTTAATTAATACTTTTTCATATTTTGCAAGTGAAAGAAACCCCCCCCCGAGAACCGCACGATAACTATTATTATTTATCCCAAATATAGATAAGAGTAACGTGATGGTAATGGCTAAGTAGGGTCCGTGGTGTGAAGTCAGGTTGGATGATAAGCAATTGGAACATGTATACGAGTTTAAATATTTATTTAAATTTGTTGGATGAAAAGGGAACAGATGATGAAAAAGAGATAGGAAAGTTGTGAATATCTTGAGTGCGCTAGGTTTTTGGGTGAGGGTATGTTATAAGACATTTTATTTGGATACCAGGACATGTGGAAATAACATAAAATGTATAGGGGTCATTCCGCATCAAATCAACACAATTATAATGAAAATTTTACCTCACTGTCTCGGAATTCCATGAAATTTTCAACAATACTTAGCTTTATGGAGACTATGAATAATCCCAAATTTCAGGAAAATATTTCAAACCATTTAGAAACTACGGCCATGTAAAGTTCGAGAAAAATCTTGGAAAATGTGAGACCAGCAAATATTCAAATTAAGATAGCAACTCTTCTAGTTAAGATAGAACAATGAGAGTGGTGTCATTTTGTAGCATTTTTCAAGGTCTTTTCAATGATATATAACAATATGGGTTATGAGGATTTTTTTTTTTCAAAATCTATGTCAAATTTGAATTAAATAAATTGAATCGTTTTTAATCCTCTCATATCTTGTATGTAATACTGGGTTTTGCATGAGCATGAGGATACACCTGTCTCTCTCTCTCTCTACTCTAAAACTCTTGTTGCACTGAACCTTTATATGATTCTCCATCTACCTCTTGGTGTTGGAACTGTACAAATCTGGTGGTCGGTAATAAACTTTGAACTTTAGTTTTTTATCTAGTTACTGTATTTTTCTTAGCGAAGTGTGACGAAAAATATATATTCTTATATATATATATATTATATATATATATATATATATATAATATACTTATAGTATATATATATATAATATATATAGAATATATATATATATTATATATATTATATATATATATATATATATTTTATATATATATATATATATATATATATATATATATATATATATATATATATATATATATATATATATATATATATATATTATATATATATATATATATATAATATATATATTAGATATATATATATTATATATATATATAAGA
>JABUQX010120572.1:0-5000 GCA_015478945.1 Trachelipus rathkii | reverse complement strand
CATAGATCGGTATCGCGTGGTATCGGTCGATTTTGAGGGTATCGGTTATCGGGGAATTTTCGTGATAGATATCGGTATCTTAAATTTGGCTGATACCTTTACCGATACCACACATTTTGCATCTTTAAATGAGTTTCGATATTATTATATATAAATATATTTATATATATATATAATAATATATATTAAATATACGATATATATATATATATATATATATACTATATATATATATAATATATATATATATATATGCATATATAAATATATTATATATATATATATATTATATATATATATTTCTCACGTAGGAGAAAACAAGAGGTAAATGAATAGGTTTTATTTTATTGTGTTAATATAGTTTCAAAGGTTTTGAGCTTATCAACACCATTTCACGAAGCTAGATTGAAGAAGGAGGTTTTCAGCCCCTTGCTATCAGACAAAGAGAATTTAAAAATTTCTAATGACTCGACGAATTCGAGAAGGGTAGCTTCACCCTTTCTGGAAATTAAAGTTTCAAATTTCTTTTCTTTTTTATATATATTATATATATATATATATATTATATATTATATAATATATATATATATATATATTATATAATAATATATATATATATATTATATATAGTATATATATAATATATATAGATGATATATATATTGTATAATATAGGTTATATATATATTATAATAATATTATATATAATAATATATGATAATATTATTTATATTTATATATATATAAATTCGCAATTTATCTGCATGTTTCCCTATCTACGACCCACTGTATCTGTTTATAAAGGGGCGTCTTTCGTGTTTGGTTATATATATTAAGAAATGTCGAGTTTGCGTCGTTTTGTTAAACAGCGCAAAAATCGTAAAAAATGCTTACCAAACATAAAAAAATTTCTCTATCTTTTTAAGGTGGTTATTTACCTGTGAGTTGCGGTTATATATACTCTATCTGAAAAAAAGGTAAACAAAAAAAAATGACGGCGTGGTAGGCCTGTTTGAATTGATTACTTCAATAAAATACTATAATTAATTTCTTCCAAATCGATAAAACTCCATCACAATAGTTGATAATTGTTTTGGTAATATAAACCATTGTTATTGTTTATCCGAAATCGATGAGCCATCACAACGCTGATTTATATTTGTGCCATATAGACAAAGTAAATCCTTCGTTAAAAAATTCGTGTGTTCTATTTACACGAAACTCATGGCAATTAGTACCAGGCATCAGAGTGCCAAAAAGATCTTTATGGATATTAATTGTGATTTGCGTTGTTTTTTTTAAAAAAAGATTCCAAATTTAAGTTCTTGCATCTTATTATGCAGTTTTGTATATATATATATTTTTTGAGAGATATCGATGCCTTTGAGTTCATAGTGATCTCTGACAGTTAAATTCTCTGGTTGAGAGTTGGGGGAGTGGGAGATTGATTGTTTCGATAAGGGAAATGCCATGGCGTTGGAAGGCTCGCCATCTTTAGTTGTTATGGAAAGTTTGACCTACAAGTCCAATGTTAAGTTGGCCACATTTATATTTGTAAACGAGATGTGTCACCTCAAGTTCATGGGATGATTCTTTAACTTAAGAAATGCCAATTAGTTGTTTTATATAAAATAAGAAAACTTGCATTGTGAAAAGTTTTTGTTTAAGATATTTCAAATCTGAAAGTGAAGATCATTGGAGAAGGGTCCAAAGCAGGAAGCGCAGCATAAACAGGAAGTTTAGGCACATCATATGCAGTAGTTTAGGGCCATAAGTGTTATCGAGAAACGACTAAACAAGTTTAATCAAAAAGGTTAGAGTAATAAAGGCTAAAGCTAGAAAATTTAAGGAGAAGGTGATTTCTTTTCATGAAAAAACTTCCAATCAGAACAATTAACAAAGGCTTGTAGGGACCTTAGACCCGCAATTTTATGATTGAAGGTATTATATATATATATATTATATATTATTCTATGTAAAGTATTAGTGCGCTTGCGATAAATAGAAGTAGCAAATTACTAATACTTTACTTGGAATTAATTTCTTTAGTTCTATCTCCTTTAATCATAATGTAATATACGAAGCGTTTGCGATAGAATGAATTTTAGTATTTTCTTTTGCTTTTAATTTAGACCTTTTTCTTTTTGTCATGTGCATTTGTGCTACTCTCGATAAAGAAATGCTCACACAGTATTTTAACACTAATTTCCTGTTTCCAGGGTTCACACTTTCTGGAAAGTCAATTATATATAAAATCAGTCAGGAAGGTCAGGGGAAAGGTTTTTAAATATGCTGAAAGCAGGGAAATTCTAAAAAAGTTCGGGAAATTTTTAAAAATTTCAAAACCATATGAAGGAATGTGATCCGATGGACAAGGTTACATATTTATCATATATATTTTCCTTACTGATATAATTGTGGATATGAGAGATGTATTTGATTAAAGTGAATGAAAAGGAGGGCAAGAACGACATCCCATAAATCTACTTCTATCCTGTTTCTTTCTATTTATAGTTCACTATTACCTACTATTCTTCCTATTCTGTTCATAAGAGGTTGTGTCCAAGTTCATCCTTGCCAATTGAAAGGCGATGGTATTATACATGTGTTTAGACTGTGTGATATATGGACTTAATTCTGTTTAGTTCTTTTTTCTTTTTAGGGATTTACTTTTGAGGTTTTTTTTTTTTTTTTTTTTTTTTTTTTGACGAAGTGATTTTGGATTTTGTGCAGTTGAAGGTATATATCTCAACACCAAACCATTACAAAATGTTTCTGTTCAAACCAAAGATGTATTTTTAAAATGCAAACTGGCTTTTTTTAAAAAATGCTTTCCTTAGAACGTGAATAATTTTTACGAAAGTTCCAAACGTCAGACCCACTTGGCCATTCCTGTCAACAGATTATACAATGTCTCGTACTAAATATTATGGAAAGATTTCCTTAAGTCCAGTAAAATGCCTCTACAACAAACTAAGCATTTTGTTATTAAGATTACATGACAAAGACCCAAATTTTGCGTGATGTAAAAGGTATTAATCTTGGGTATTTCAGACAAAAAAAAACTTCTCAAAAAAGTCACTTCGAATGAAAGTAATATCCTAAAAACTTGAATGCCAGACTGTGCTAATCAAAATGACAGAAAAGATATTAAAAAGATGTCCTCTGAAGTACAAGCTTGTCCAAGGGCTCTCATCATTGGATCCTAGTTTAATTTTTCATCAGCCAGAACAAGGGAAACAAAGATTTGCTTTATTGCTAGAGGCATTGTACACCAATAACAGAATCACAGATTCTGTTGCTGAGAAAGCAAAAGACAATACACTCTACTTTTTGCATTTAAAGATGATGTTACAAGATCTGAAATACTATGGCCATTAAAGGTTATGTGGATTATAAAATGTCTTTAAATTGTGTGCAGATATAGGTGAAACATTTAAATTAATTTCCAGATAGTGCGGTAGCTTCAAATTTTAAAATGGTGCAGATGAAATGTAAATATGTGATTAACCATGGACTTGCTCCCTATTTTTCTAAAAGCAAAAACACAATACACTCTACTTTGCTGTGAAGCTCATTCTACCCTTGAATTAAAATCAAAATATTTTTGGATGGTGATTGTCCATTCTAAGAGACTTGATGAGTTTTTTTCTTCTATATTACCTGGGAATCAATGTGGAATTGTGGCAAATTAAATTAGGACTGATATTTTCCCATGCAAATGCGACAGTGGAAGAGGGTTCTTGTAATAAAGCCAATTTTAGTGGAGAATTGAAAGGAACCATAGTCATTCTCAAAGAACAGGCACAATGCTATAAGACTCATAAAGTATTCATAAAGTTCCTATCACTCAAAAAATGATGACAAATTAAGAGCTGCCCATAGGAGATATGAAAAACATCTCAAAGAGTCAAAACAGAACAAAAAAGGAAGAGAGAAATGAAAGGTTGAAAAAAGAAAAATTTATCCATACAGATCAATAAACTTGAAGAGCAGAAAAAGATGTTAAAAAACTGAAAGCCTTGACAGAAGAAGACGCTATAAATCAAAAATTCAGATAGGCTTGAGAAGAAAAAGTTAACCTAAACTCCCCATTTAGAACTTGTTGTGATCACAGTGGACGTTATTCACTTAGGCTATTAATGTAAGCTTTTAAATTATTTTCTTTTTGTATAAATAAAGACTGTTTACTTTTTAAAAAAAGAAGTCGTTGGACGGCTATGGGGAAGGTATAGGGCGATTACTAAAAAAAAAAATATTTTTTAAATTCATCCATGAGGATGAACAATTTCTAAAGTAAATTTTCAATAATTTAATTAATGTATGAACTGAGAAAATAGGCTGCAATTAATGATTAATAAATATTTTATACGCCAAAAATAACGAAACGCGCTGGCAGGAAAAATTTGCGGAAATTGTCAGGATTAGTCAAGGAAAAGTCAGGAATTCAAATTCAAATTTCAATGTGAAAACACGTGTGTTTAAAACGAAGGGCGATTTCGCTGCTAGGGTTTACTTTTGTTTTAAACAATTGGAATCAGCTGCTGTGACGGAGCACGTGGTTTTGGAATAAACTGAAAAAAAAAATAACAATGAAAATATATTACAAATAAATGATCAACTATTTGTGATGGAGTTTTATCGATTTGGAAGAATTAGATTTAAAGCTGATTTTATTTAAATAAAACATTCACCAATTCAGACACCAACCCGCCCATCTTGTTTTTTTACATTTTTCGTAGAAAGAACGTGCTTAAATTCGCAAGCACGGGAAATAGCAACTTACAGAATTAAGTTAATTCCTTACGCTTGTTGAGCATTTCTTGCAATTTTCGGCACCAAGTTTGACAAACACTAACCAAACTCGAGCAATTCTTTACGTTTCATAAGCACAAATACAAAAAGAAAAATGGATATATAATATATATATATATATATATATATAAAATATATATTAATTATATATATATATATATATTTATATATATATATATATATAT